>JBBPKR010000145.1:0-15977 GCA_038089375.1 Pseudoaustroboletus valens | reverse complement strand
GGAGACGGCGAGAAACGGAAGTATTGGTGCCACTCCGCCGGGGAGCAGTCTTGTGCGAGCGCGGCGTTCCAGTCGTCCTCGTCAATGACGGGGGAAAAAGGGGAGGGGGTATCCTCGACCGTAACAGCCTGTAGGCTCTCGACACTGTAGCATTTACTCCTACATTCTAACCAACTCAAAATCCTTTCCATCCAACAAAGATTCATCACCATCATGTCAAAATAGGTCATCAAACCCTCTGTTAAAGCTAAGGCAACACATGAGGAAAATTTTAACAAATCTACCTGCAACAACCAGCTCAAAAAAACAAAATCTACTGCTATCACCAGTAACAAGTCCTCTCCCAACCCAGCCTCAGAACCTCCTCACTCCAACTCTGAATATGGTGAACAATCAGCCACCCCCAAGGCCCAACTTGAGAGTGAGAGAGGAGTCCAAAAAAAGGGGCCCAGTGATGATGATGATAAGACACCGGAGGATGAACTCAATATATTCTATCAGACTTAATTATTAGGTCATGACTAATGTACATGAAGACTGCATCAGAAAAGAGTGGACATCATCTATTTATGCCTTCTTTGAGACTATTCCGGCCATTGAGCATATTGGTACACATCGATCACATGTCTTCTTATGTGCCTCATGCAGTTGCAAGGTTACAGTCTACTGGTATGTCAACATGAAAGATGCCTGCTCAACAGGTAACATGCAAAAGCATGCAAAGAAATGCTGGGGAGACAATGCTGTTAGTGCCATAGATAATGCAAAAGATGCAACAGAAGCATATACTAAGGTTGTTGCCAGCATTTTAAAAAAAGGCAAGATTACAACAGCATTCAAATAGAAGAATAAAAATAAACTGACTTACTCGAATATACCATATACCTATTTGGAAATCTGGTATGCCTTGCTGTATTGGGATCAGTATGACTGATGAGTCTTGACCATGTCTTGATAGCACAGAAATTGTGCACTGGGTGATGGAGGACCTGTGGTCATTCACAATTGTTGAAGATCAGGCTTTTCTCACACTTATGAAGACAGGAAGGCTAAATTACTATGTACCATCTTGTTTCACTGTGGCATGGGATATTCACAATGTGTTTGCACACACACATGACCAAATTGCTAAGATGTTGAAGGCATGTTGGTCATTCTCCCCAAATGCACAAACCAATTGAGCATAACATACCAGGTTTACAATGGTAAACTCAGCATCACCACAGATACTTGGACTTCACTGAATCACTGAGCGTTCATGGCACTTTGCATCCACTTGGAGAACAAAGGAACAGCGCTGATGATGCTGTTAGATCTGGTTGAAGTCAATAAGGTATGGATAAGACTCACCAGATTGAGCTTGTTTCTGATCGAGATCATAGTCATACACAGGCATGACCCTATAGGATGTTCTGGAAGCATTTGGAGTCACAGATAAGGTGAGCGAACATGAGAGGAGTCAAATGAGAGACTTATGCACCAATAGCTGTTGTGTGTAACTTGTGACAACACTTTAAACAATCTTGTGATGGCAGAATGAGTGTTGATAAAGAGCAACTTGCATTGGAAATTTGTGAATTGAGTGAGCATGAAGATGACAAGTTGGATGATGTGGAAAATAAGGGTGACAACACCATGGATGACAATGTTAATGGATTGGAAGATGAAATGATGAGGCTGAGTCAAGAGAAGGTAAAGGAGCTGCAAAAATCAATTCACCCTGTGCAGTTAGCTTTGGCTAAGGTAGACCCAAATGTTGTGATGCACCTTTGACCCACTGACTCAAGCATCTCAGATATGCAAACTCAGCTACAAGGTCGTCAACTCATCCACCAAGCTCCTCCTCGAGTGGCACCAGATCCTCAAGCACTTGGATCTAACTGTCACAAATATACTGTGTGATGTTGCAACAAGATGGAATTCAACTTATGATATGTTGCAATATGCCTTGAAGTATTAAGAAGCCATTGACATCATCACACAATGAAAGAAATTAGAACTGAGGAAATGTGAGTTGGGGGAGAATGAGTGGAAAATGCTTTAAGACTTGTGCAATATGCTAAAGGTGTGGTAACTGCGTGCCATGGCTGTAACACCTGTGATAACACCATGGTCACTACTAGGTCCTCAAGGATGCGATGCAATTTTTCTCTCATTCAACCCCCAGCCTTGCAACTGTGATTCCAGCAATGGATTTTATTGAAGAACTGTTACGGTCGATGATACCCCCTCTTCTTTTTCACCCATTATCAATGAGGATGACTGGAACACGGTGCTCTCCCAAGACTGCTCCCCAGCAGAGTGGGATCTCTATTTCCATTTCTCACCTTCTCCTGTGCCGACCACTGCCTTCTAGGCAGTGCTACTTATTTATAACTCATTTCTTGTCACAGACACTGTCCTCCTTGACTATGCTCTCTTGTGCATAGCCTCATAGTTCCTTTTATATCCCTGACTCATTATAACTCATTAGTGCCTGCCCTATACTAGTTCAAGCTCCGCTTGAACTTGTTATGATACCCTATATAAACCTCTCTCTCTCGTATTTGTATCTCTAATCTTGATCTACACAATATCATGTAGTTTTAAGTCTGTTGGTTGATTCTTTCTATCTCATCCTCTAGTCTAAGCCAGGCCTTAGACTTCCTCAACATTGTTGCCATCCTCATCATCAAGGGCCACTCCTATCCCTAGGTAGGGAACCTCTGTCAGTGAGAGCTGAACCTCTCCAAGTCTGCTTCTAGGACTCCATCCTACACCACCTGCATCAAAGGGAGTCTGGGAGACTTCCTGCCATGGCTGCTAGCATATCTAGCTGTCACTCACACTAGTGAGAGAAGGGTACTGCTTGACGCTGTAACCCCTTGGTACATCACTTGACACTACTGGTTGTGTCACACATTATGCATCACGGTTGATCGTAACAAGAATAACTTACAAAGTTCATTTGTGACCACTTACTCTCACCTTCAATTCATGCCAATGTCACCTTGGCAAAACAAACCCTCAACCATTATTACTCTTTGATGGACTCCTCCAAAGTCTATCAGATTGCAATGGGTGCATTTTCATCACTCATTCACCATATTTCTCAATGTTTTCATAGTACTACACCTGCGCCACAAACTCAATTATTTCTGACTCACAAAATGGGAAGATGACTGGATTCAAATGGCAGAACAACTCATTCATAATCAGTTCACATTAACTTATGCTATGGAGGAAGAACACAACACAGACATTGAAGTAGTGGAATTCCCATCAGTAAATTATTTCTATCTAGTAATCTTTCTTTACTAATGTACAAATGGTAGCAGGGTAATATGTTTGATAGCATGTCATCTCTTGTACCTCCCAAGCCAGCAGATTTATGGGGCAAGCTTGATAGGTGAAGGTGACCCTAAGACAGATGTCTAGGACCTACTCTTCAATACCGGAGGACGAGACTTAAAAGTGAGGAGCACTCGTTAGGGGAATCCCAACAAGGATAAAACTGGTTTGTCCGGTTGGATGTCATTGCATTATATACTACTACAAGTTGCGCACAGACCAAGCTGTGTCAGGTACTATCTACAATAAGGGTTACTATATATAGTTACATGAGTCTCACGATCATGTGAAGAGCACTAGAAGACGACGGAGATTAATACAACGTGTAGATAAGAGATAAGGGCCTAGACCGGTCACATGATCTGGTCATGTGATGTGTCATGTGATCTGGTCACGTGCAAAAGCTAGGTGAAAAAGAACGGATTCGTAACATTACCCCCTCACCAGGGGTGAGATTCCAGATCACCCATGTGACGTCAACCTGGAAGTGAAGTTTTCATAGGGGCTGAAAAGCTCCCCGAACTCAGCCAAGGACAGGCCCTTTATCTTCCGTGGCGCCACTGGGTTTCGTTGATGAAATAACTTAATGGCCTCCAGGGCATTCTTGAGACCAGAAGTGGGCTCCCAAGTACGTTCGTCGTCCCCATAGCCTTTCCAGTGAATTAAATACTGAAATCCCCATCCCGCGGGGCGCGAATCCACTATGTAGTCGACTTCAAACTCCTCAGAGCCGTCTTTGTCGACAATGATCAGGCCGGGTTTATCCACCGGCTGCCCCGTCAGAGGGGGAAAGTACAGTTTCACATGTGAAACATTGACCGTTTCATGTATCTGCATGCGCTTCGGCAAATGCAAAGATACCGCGTTACTCCCAACCACATCCCTAATGGTGTAGGGGCCTATCCAGCGCTCCGTTAATTTCTGGGATGGGCGATCTCCCAGGGTAAGATTCTCCGTAGATAACCACACCCGATCCCCTATTTGATAAGCCGGGGCCGGCGTGCGATGCTTGTCCGCCTGTGTCTTCATTCTCTCACGAGTTTTGGCTAACGCGGTTTTCGCATCCAATAGTGCCTGTTTCATATGGTCGGCAAAGGCTGCCGCGGTGGGTAAACGAGTGACTTCAGGTTCAATTCCCATTCGAGGGTTGAACGCTTTGGTGAGCGAGAATGGAGTGGCCTTTGTAGCGGCTGACTGTTTGTTATTGAACGTGAACTGAGCTATGGCGAGCCATTCAACCCATTGATCTTGTTTTTCTGCTACGAACATTCGCAAGTATTGCTGCAGTTCCCGATTTGTCCGCTCTGTTTGTCCATCCGTCTGCGGGTGATATGCGGTGGACATACGACGCTCGATGTGTAGCATTTTACATAAGGCTTCCATGACCTGGGAAGCAAATTGCGGACCACGATCCGATACCAGTGTGGTAGGAAGTCCGTGGTGCTTCCAAACATAATCTCTATATAAAGCCGCCGTGCCTAGCGCGGTGACTTCTTTGGACGTGGGAATAAACACCGCTTCCTTGGAGAACCGATCTACCACCACTAGGATGGCATTAAACCCATTTACTTCTGGGAAGCCCGTCATAAAATCGGCAGCTACATCTTCCCAGGGTCCTTTTGGTATCTCTAACAGTGCCAATAAACCTGCAGGTGCATGATTGGTCGGTTTCATACGCGCACACCTTTGGCACGCCTTGCAATGATTTACAATATCCTGGCGATAGCCGGGCCACTTGTAATACTGGGTGAGCAACTCCGTGGTCTTTTCTGCTCCCTTGTGTCCAGCTAGCGGGTGATCATGATAACGAGTGATTACCTCCTGTCGGAGGTATGGTGGTACCCATATTTTATTGTCGTACATCCAGGTACCTAGTTTATCCACCCTGCCGTCGGGGTTTCGTACGGACTCGTGTGCTAGTAATATCCGCTCAAATAGACCTTTCTCAGAGCCTAGTTGAGCGATGATTTTCTCAGGAGGGATGAACATGACATTATGGTTGTCGTTCTCTGTTCCGACTGCGTGGTCTTCTCGTCTAGACAAGGCATCGGCTTTTCCCATGGAAGTGCTGGGTTTATTGATTAACCGGTAATCGAATCTAGATAGGTATTGAGCCCATCGGGCTTGCCGCCGGCTCAAGTTTTGCGAGGTCATAAAATATTGCAGATTCTTGTGATCTGTCCACATTTCAAAAGGAAAGTGTGCACCTTCTAGGTGGTGGTGCCATTGTTCTAAGGCCGAAATGATGGCCAGCATCTCTTTATCCGTGATTGGGTAGTTTCTCTCTTCTGGTGACATGGCGTGTGACATATACACTACTGGGTGCCATTTATCTCCCTTTTGTATGGATAAGACCACTCCTACGGCAAAGTCTGAGGCGTCACATTCTACTCGATAAGGAGTTGTGTCGTCCGGATAAGCGAGTACCGGCGCGGTGGTGAATTTTAACTTAAGCGTATCAAACGCGTTCTGTTGATCTGATCCCCAGATCCAAGGTTGATCCTTTTTTGTTAAGTCATGTAAAGGACGCGCTACCTGAGAGTATCCATTAATGAATCTCCGGTAGAAGTTGGCTAGCCCCAAGAAGCTCCTGACTCCTTTTACGTTGGTGGGGGCTGTCCATCCTGCTATCCCATTGAGCTTGGTATCGCTCATGACTACTCCCTCGGTTGATACGTCCATTCCAAGCATTTCGACTTTGGTCTGGAAGAAGGAGCATTTTTCTGGTTTTACGAATAAATCATGCTTCCTAAGTCGTGCCAGCACTTCTCAAACTTTCTTTATATGCTCTTCTCGATTAGGGGTATTGGTGAAGATAAGGAGATTGTCGATGTAAACGATGACGACATCTTCCATATCGCCGAAGATTTCGCTCATCATCTGCTGGAAAGTGGCCGGGGAATTGCATTGTCCGAAGAACATTACTGTGGGTTCAAATGATCCCTTATGGCACACAAAGGCCGCCTTCCATTCATCTCCTTCCTTGATCCGTACATTGTTGCACCCCCAACGAAGGTCCATTTTCGTAAAGAGCTTAGCTCCTTTTAGTTTATCAATGAGTTGGGAAATGAGCGGCAGAGAGTAGTTGTTTTTCATGGTTCCCTCATTTAAATATCTGTAATCCATCACCATCCGTTTCTTCCCTTCTTTCTTTGGAATAAAGAATACTGGAGACGTTTGTGGAGATTTGGAGGGACGGATGTATCCTTTTGACAACTGGTCATCTAGAAATGCCTGCACTTCGGCCTGTTCGTCCAGGCTCATGGGGATCACTCTTCCTTTCTTTGGTTTAAAGTCCGGTTTTAGGTCGATGGCGTGATCCCATGGTTTCCACTCAGGTATTCTCTCACTCGCCTTCTTCGAGAAGACATCTAAATAATCGTGAAACTCCTTTGGAACTAGATTAAAGGGTTCCTCAAATACAGGCATGGCTATAGTATTTAATCTAGCCTGTCCTCTCGTGTGCCCATATTTGTTTTCCCATTCTTCCATCTTGGTACGATAGGAGGCGTTCAATGCTCTACACAATTCTGGGCACCTTGTCATAGCTACATGCCCCGTTTCCCAGTTAATTCGGGGGTTATGGTGTCGTAGCCATGTGTTTCCTATGATCATCTGGTTCCGGCCCAGATTGGTGACTTCCACCGTGAGTTTCTCCCGATGTCCTTTGAAGTCAAATACAAGTACCGCTCGGTGGGTAATCCCGCCTGCTTGATTTAGCGTGTTGTCGGCATTATACACGGGGATGAGTTGTTCTAGGGGTTCCATAGGGATTCGATGCTGCATTGCCCATTCTCTATCAATGAAGGTTCCCCCGGCTCCACTATCCAGGAGCGCGTTGACGGTTATATTTTGGTATTTTTGGATTATCTTGATTTTTATGGTGAGTTCGCCTTCAAGATTGATGACTTGAATGGCTCTAGGAGTCGAGCTCTCCTGAAACTCTCGTTGTATAGTTTTCATATTATAAGTAATGGGAGCGGAGGACGGTTCTTGTATACTACATTCAAGGGGTTCAAACCCTTGATCGATCAAGTCCTGATAAGGTTCTACGAATATATTTTTTTCTTTATTACTACCGGAATTAAATACTTCTATCGTGGAGCTGCGCTCGTCGTGAGATGCCGGTACGTTGGACTCAGGGAGGCTACCCCATCGTGAGTCCAAATTTTCTTCTTCAAGATATGAAAAACTATTTCGAAACGAATTTCTAATTACAGTGTCTATTTGGGGTGATCGAGGGCTCAATCTCGTCACCCCCTCTCTTTTCCCTTCGCTTCCGTTACTTCTAGGTCCCGGAAGTAGGCCCTCATGGCCTCATAGTCCATCCCTTGGACCGCCTTAAGCCGACGGTCAGGCTCTGCCTTTGATGACGAGGCGACCACCCCGGAATTGTTTGTTATAGCGGCATTCTCCGCTTCTTTTCCCACCACGTTAATCTTTCGATTACACCGGGCTTTATGTGCTCCCCTAGACCATCCGCAACTCCCGCATCGGGTGGACGGCTTCGGACATTCCCGGGACATATGCCCTTCGTCCCCGCAATTGAAACATCCCTTTGGAGCGGCGCAGGAGATGGCGTCAACGTCCATCGCGTTTGGATCCCGATAAGGAGTTCTTTTGACCACCGGGTCCCGATCCCGAGTCTCGAAGCTTTCAATTGCTTCGGCGTATCGTTGGATCAAAGGAATGTAGTCGCCGATCAAAACCTCTCTCTTATCGTCCAAGAAGATGTGGCGAATGACGTCTTGGCGGACCGCCCGTTCTAGGAGTCCAACCCCCTCACTGTGCGACATTAGGGCCATTTCGAATAACGCGAGCCACTTGGTGAGAAAGACTTGGGTTCTTTCTCCCCTTCGCTGGGTGAGGGCGCCGAGTTGGCGCCGAGCTATATCCTTTTCATTGCCGATGGTGAACCGGCTACATATGTCTGCTTCGACCCTCTTGATGGTCGGGTATTCATGGGGGTCTTTTCCCCAGTGCTTTTTTATCTCGTTTCGGGCCCACATGCCCGCCCCATTCTTGTCCGATTCCCCGGACTTTGATCCGATGCACAAAAGGATTGCCAGCGCCTTGTCCTTATGTGTGGTGTAGGTCTCTTTGTGAAAGTCCAAGTATACTAGGATCTTCATCCACCATTCCTCAAAGCATTGGTACGACCCATCGAATTGACTGGGGTCAGGTACGGGGATGATATTTTTCTGTACTTCTACGGATGCGATTGGAACGGCGGGGTTCAATTGGGCCTGCATGGTGGCGAGCGTGGTGGCGAGCATTTCTATCTGCGCCCGTAGTTCTTCCACCGTGGTTCCCGACATCCTGAGCGTGGGTTCTTCGATGGACAGAGAGGATGGGTGGGAACTCGACGAGGAATTCTCGGTGTCCGACGTAGAGGTGCTCGTCATGGACGTAAATGGGGAGTGTGCCTTTGAGCAGGTCTAGGCAGTCTTGGATTAGCACCGGGTCAGTGGTGCTGGTGATCTCGAAGAAAAATTGTCCGTCGGGGATGTCGTTGTCCGATGGACCAGGTGTGGCAAGGCAGGGAACAGGGAAGGTCTCTCGGACCGCGAGCAAGGTGTTGCCGAAGTAAACGGCCAGGATGTCAATTCTTCGCCTTTCTACAGGTGCGCGAAATTCGCAGGAGGTCAGTCTCGCTGCAGAGTCGATACAATCAAAATGGAGGAAACGGTTTCTGCCTGGCTATGGCTGACGTCTTTAGTGCGCCGAGACTACAACTCTTATTTAACAACGACAGAGAGTTGTCCTTCATTGAGTGGAAAATACCACTATTACCCCTGATCGCACCTTGGGGGACACCGAACAGTGCCAAGCGCTACAAACTAATTTTGAGCGGCGAAGCGTATCCTCTCGAATGAGGTCAAAGCCTTCGCAAAGCGAACTCAATTGGGGGATAGTCAATCCCGCACGCAACAGTTGAAGTTGCAGTTGTTTTCTGCGCCGTTAACGTAACGGTACGACCGACCACCTTAACCCTGGTGTCTGGGTGTGCACAAGTGCAAGTGACGACGCTTGAAGAGTACGAGGGAAACAAACAATGGAGAGGTAGAGTAAGTGAAACGGTTTGTTGCGACGTAACCCGGTTGCGGGGAGAGTAGGTAGTAGAGTAGGTAGTTTTGTCCTTTGAAGGTGACCCTAAGACAGATATCTAGGACCTACTCTTCAATACCGGAGGACGAGACTTAAAAGTGAGGAGCACTCGTTAGGGGAATCCCAACAAGGACAAAACTGGTTTGTCCGGTTGGATGTCATTGCATTATATACTACTACAAGTTGCGCACAGACCAAGCTGTGTCAGGTACTATCTACGATAAGGGTTACTATATATAGTTACATGAGTCTCATGATCGTGTGAAGAGCACTAGAAGACGACGGAGATTAATACAACGTGTAGATAAGAGATAAGGGCCTAGACCGGTCACATGATCTGGTCATGTGATGTGTCATGTGATCTGGTCACGTGCAAAAGCTAGGTGAAAAAGAATGGATTCGTAACAATAGGTATCTCCTGGCTTATGTTGAGCATGTCACTGACCTGATCATGTGGTGGTTTGAGTGCTGCATCACCTATCCATGTTTGTCCCACATGGCTATTGACTACCTTAGCATTCCTGGTAGATATTATATACAAATTTCTTTCCTATGTTCAATACTGACATTGTTACAAATCAGTTCATTTTCATCTAGCTTTGGCATGTGACCAAGTCACCTGACACATCACCTGACCAGATCATGTGACCAGTCTAGGCCCTTATCTCTTATCTCCACATGTAATTAATCTCTGTTGTCTTCTCTTCTTTTTCACATGATCATGAGAGTTATTAACCCATATATAGTAATTCTTATCATAGATAGTACATGACACAGCATGGTCTGTATACAGCATGTAGTAGTATAAATATGCATCCAACCAGACAAACCAGTTTTGTCCTTGTTGGGATTCCCCTAACAAGTGCTTCCTTAATCCTTATTGCATTCTATCGACTTGAAGAGTAGGTCCTAGACTTTTGGTCTTAGGGTTGCCTTCAAAGGACAAAACTACTCAGTTTACTACCTACTCTTCCCACGACCGGATTATGTCACAACACCCATTTTACTTACTCTCCCAACTCCGAACTTTATTATCCATTGCCCTTCATCAAGCATCATATCTTGCACTTGTGCACACCTGGACACCAGGGTTAAGGTGGTTGGCCTATACTGTTATAGTTAATGGCATGGAAAACAACCACGATCTCAACTGCTGTGTGCAAGGAGTAACTCTCCTGCAAACAAGTTTGCTTTGTCAGGAAATAGACCTCATTCGAGAGGACCCACCTGACCACTCGTAATGAGTTTTTAGTGCTTGACACTGCTCGGTGTTCCCCAAGTTGCAATTAGGGGTAATTGTGGTATTTTCCACACAACAAAGGACAACTCTTTGTCATTGTTAAATAAGAGTTGTAGTCTTGGTGCACTAAAGTCATCAGCCATAGCCAGGCAGAATCTATCTTCCCCATTGATTGATATTGACTCTGCAGTGAGCACCACCCACCTGCGAATTTTGTGCACCTGTAGATAGGTGAAGATAGTCAAACTGGCCATATACTTTGGCAACATATCCTTGGCTGCATGCCCCACTGTCCCCATACCACGCCTTGCAACTCCTGGACTGTCAGACAACGACATTCCTGACAGCCAGTTCTTTTTTGAAATCACTGGGACTACCAATCTCATCATCATCAAGAACTGTTTAGACCTTCTGAAAGGCACCCTCCCCATTTACATTCATAATGAACACCTCTACGTCGGACAAAAAGAGTTCCTCCTCAAGTTCCCACCTGTTATCCTCGTCAATCAAGGAACCCACAATAAGGATGTTAGCACAAGTCACCATGGACGATCTGTGGGCCCAGATCGAACTCCTCACCACCACTCTCGCAACAATGAGGGACCAGCAGGCCCACCCCATCGCTTCCATCGCCTCTGTAAAGGTATGAAAAATGATAGTTCCTGTGCCAGACCCCGGATCGTTTGATGGATCCTACCAACACTTCGAGGAATGTTGGATGAAAGTTCTTGTGTACCTTGACTTCCATAAAGAAATGTATGCCACACATAAAGACAAGACATTGGCAATTTTCTCCCGCATATGGGCAAAGGTGGGGGAGGTCGACAGAAACAGTGCTGGTCTATGGGCCCGTAATGAAATAAAGAAGCATTGGGGAAAAGGCCCCAACAACTACCCCACCCTCACGGAGGTAGAAACCAAGATCTGTAGCCGATTCACCATTGGCAATGAGCAGGATATTGTCCAGTGCCAACTGAGAGCCATGCAGCAGTGCCGAGGGGAATGAATGCAAGTCTTCCTCACCAAGTGGCAAGCCTTGTTTGAAATGGGAGTGGTTTCCCACAGTGAGGGGGTCGGGCTCTTAGAACGGGCAGTCTGACAAGATGTGATCCGACACATCTTCCTTGACGATAAAAGGGAGACTCTGGTAATGGATTACATCCCACTAATCCAGTGGTATGTGGAAGCCTTGGAGAGCTTTGAAATGCAGGACCGAGACCTGCTGTTCAAGAGAGCCTTGTACAAGGACCCCAATGCAATGGATGTCAATGCCATTTCTCAACCCACACCCAAGGGATGTTTCAACTGTGGAGTCAAAGGACATATATCCTGGGAATGTCTGAAACCGTCCACCAGGTGTATGGAGTATGGGTGGTCACATGGGGGGCACAAGGCCAGGTGCATGCAGAAAATCAATGTCATGGGAAAGGAAGCAAAGAACGCCACTATAACAAACAGTTCTGGGGTGGTTGCCTTGTCATCAAAGGCAGAGCCAGACTGTTGGCTGAGGGCAGTCCAAGGAATGGATTACGAAGCCATGAGGGCTTACTTCTGTGATCTGGAGGAAATGGAAGTGAAGGGAAAAGGAAGGGGGTGACGAGATAGAGCCCTCAATCACCCCAGATAGACAATGTAATATGAAATTCATTTAGGAATAGTTTTGCTAGTCTTTCGGAAGAAAGTCTAGACTTGCAAAGGGGTAGCCTTCCCAAGTCTAGCATGCCAGCATCTCTTGAAGAGCGCAACTCCACAATAGGAGTATTTAATTCTGACAACAAAGAAAAAAAAAAATTTGTAGAACCATACCAAGACTTGATTGATCAGGGCTTCGAAGCCCTGGAATGTAACATACAAGAACTGGCTCCTTTCCCTACTATTACGTATAATATGAAAACCATTCAAAAAGAGTTCTGGGAAAGCTCGATTCCCAAAGACCTTCGGGTTATCAACCTGGAAGGCAAACTCACCATAAAAATCAAAATCATACAAAAATACAAAAAGATTTCAGTAAATGCTCTGCTTGATAGTGGAGCAGGAGGAACGTTCATCGATTGGGATTGGGCAATGAACAACAAAATCTCTATGAAACCTCTAGAATTATCCCCATATACAATGCCGACAATATGTTAAACCAAGCCGGAGGAGTAACTCACCAAGCTATGTTGGTAATGGACTTTGAAGGACACCGAGAGAAAATAACAGTGGAAGTCACAAACTTAGGCCGAAATCAAATGATTATCAGAAATACATGGTTGCACCACCATAATCCATGCATCAATTGGGAAACCGGACATGTAGCAATGACATGCTGTCCTCAAACCTGTTGGGAGCTCAATGAGATGCATAGGACACAGGCGGAACGATGGGAAAACAAGTATGGGCATACGAGAGGGCAATTTAGCCTAAATAGTATTCAGGAGCCTGTATTCAAAGAATCATTTAATTTAGTTACTCAGGAGTATTACAATTATTTAGATGTCTTCTCAAAGAAGACGAGTAAATGCATGCTGGAACAAAAACCGTGGGATCACGCCATAGATCTGAAGCCAGACTTTAAACCCAAAAAGAGGCGAGTAATTCCAATGAGTCCGGACGAACAAGTGGAAGTGCAGGCATTCCTAGATGATCAGTTATCTAAAGGGTACATTCAACCCTCCAAATTGCCGCAGACCTCGCCTGTCTTCTTCATACCCAAAAAGGAAGGAAAGAAGCAAATGGTAATGGACTACTGATATCTAAACGAGGGAACTGTCAAGAACAATTACCTGCTACCACTCATTTCCCAGTTAATCAATAAATTAAAAGAAGCTAAGCTCTTTACAAAGATGGATCTCAGACGGGGATACAATAACATATGGATTAAGGAGGGGGACGAATGGAAAGCCATGTTCGTCTGCTATAAAGGGTCATTTGAACCAACTGTCATGTTTTTCGGGCAATGCAATTCACCTGCTACCTTCCAGCAAATGATGAACGAAATCTTTGGTGATATGGAAGACATAGTAATAGTATACATCGACAACCTCTTAATCTTTACCAACACTCCCAATAGAGAAGATCACATAAAAAAGGTTCAGGAAGTGCTGGCACGACTCAGGAAACATGATTTATTTGTAAAACCAGAAAAGTATGCCTTCTTCAAAGAAAAGGTGGAAATGCTAGGCATGGACGTATCCACGGAAGGCATGGTCATGAGCGAAGCGAAGCTCAATGGAATTGTGGGATGGGCAGCTCCTACCAACGTAAAAGGAGTCAGAAGCTTTTTAGAGCTGGCCAACTTCTACTGGAGATTTATCAATGGGTATTCCCAGGTAGCGCAATCCTTGCATGATCTAACAAAGAAAGATCAACCCTGGATCTGGGGAAAAGATCAACAAACAGCATTTGATACTCTCAAAGAACGATTCATGACTGCGCTGATACTGGCATACCCTAATGACATCACACCTTATCAAGTAGAGTGTGATGCCTCAGACTTCGCTGTAGGAGCAGTACTTTCCATACCAATAGAAGACAAGTGGCACCCAGTAGCATATATGTCACATGCCATGTCTCCAGAAGAACAAAATTACCCTATAGCCAACAAAGAAATGCTGGCCATCATCTCCACTTTAGAACAATGGCGTCATCACCTAGAAGGTGCCCACTTTCCTTCCGAGATCTGAATGGATCATAAGAACCTCCAGTATTTCATGACCTCTCAAAACCTAGTTGCTGGCAGGCCTGATGGGCACAGTACTTGTCCCACTTCAACTATAAATTAATTAATAAACCAGGAACCTCGATGGGAAAAGCAGATGCTTTATCCTGAAGAGAAGATCACGCCATGGGAATTGAAAATGATAACCACAATATAACATTCATTCCACCTGAAAAAGTTATCGCACAAATGGGAACTGAAAAAGACTTATTTGAGTGAATCCTAAAATAGCACACATCTGTATGAAATCCCGACGGAAGCATGGATAAATTAGGTACCTGGATGTACAACAATAAAATATGGGTACCTCCCGATCTACGACAGGAGGTCATTACTCGTTATCATGACCATCTGCTAGCCTGACATAAAGGGGCAGAGAAGACCGCCAAACTTCTCACACATTATTACAAGTGGCCAGGCCACCTATTAGACATTAAAGAATATTGCCAGAGGTGTGAAAGGTGTGCCCGAATGAAGCCCACCAATTACACCCCAGCTGGATTGTTGGCACCACTAGAAGTGCCAAAAGGACCCTAGGAGGATGTTTCAGCTGACTTCATAACCAGACTTCCCGCCACAAATGGCTTTGATGCCATATTGGTAGTAGTGGACCACTTCTCTAAAGAAGCTGCATTCATTCCCACTACCAAAATGGTCACGGCCTTGGAAACGGCAGCCTTATACTGTGATTATATATGGAAGCACCATGGACTTCCACTCTTATTTCCAACAGAGGACCCCAGTTTGTCTCACAAGTAATGGGGGCCTTGTGCAACATGCTGAAAATCGATCAGTGCATGTCCACAGTGTATCACCCACAATCAGATGGGCAAACCAAATGAGTGAATAAAGAGCTACAACAATATTTACGAATGTTTGTAGCTGAAAAACAAGATCAATGGGTCAAATGGCTGGCCCTCACCCAGTTTACCTTCAACAACACACAGTCATCCACTACAAAGGCAACACCATTTTCGATCACAAAGTCATTCACCCCTCGAATGGGGATAGAACCTTGTGTCGTATCAGCTCCGGCAGCAGCGGACTTTGCTATCCAAATGAAACAAGTGCTGGATAGGGCATGTAATGCCCTGTTAAAAACACGTGATCGGATGAAAGAACAGGCTGACAAACACTGATCTGCTGCCCTGGTATACCAAGTAGGGAATAAAGTCTGGTTATCTATGGAAAACCTGATGTTGGGGAATTGTTCCTCCCTGAAATTAACCAAATGCTGGATAGGTCCATATACCATTTGGGAAGTGGTTGGGAGTAATGCGGTGTCCCTTCATCTGCCTAAACGGATGAGGATACATGAGGTGGTGAATGTCTCCTGTGTGAAACTGTACTTTCTATTACGGTCGAGGATACCCCCTCCCCTTTTTCCCCCGTCATTGACGAGGACGACTGGAACGCCGCGCTCACACAAGACTGCTCCCCGGCGGAGTGGCACCAATACTTCCGCTTTTCACCTTCTCCTGTGCCGACCACTGCCTTCTAGGCAGTGCTACTTATTTATGACTCGTTTCCCATCACAGACACTGCCCTCCTCGGCTATGCTCTCTTACGCATAGCCTCGTAGTTCCTTTTATATCCACT
>JBBPKR010000143.1:0-16132 GCA_038089375.1 Pseudoaustroboletus valens | reverse complement strand
CATGACCCATTTCTTACATAATAATCCACTACAATGTATAGTATTCATATTTCAATAGGTTAGCAACAAAACTGTTGCAATGACATGGCATTTTCAAATGGTCATATCTCCATGGCCACTTGGCCAACTCACATGACCAAGATGGCTATGGAGAGCCAATAGTGTCTAGTTTATTCCATCTCCCTAGTGGTAAGCGAAATTCCCACGGACAGACATGCTACACTATGAACTATTCAAAACTACCAAACATTGCAATGGTTTTGTTGCTCACTGTAGGGATAGGAGTGGCCCTTAATGATGAGGATGGCAATGACGTTGAGGAAGTCTAAGGCCCAGCTTAGACTAGAGGATGAGGTAGAACAAATTAACCAACAGACTGGAAACTATGTGATATTGTGTAGATCAAGGTTAGAGATACAAGTATGAGAGAGAGGGGTTTATATAGGGTATTGTAAGAAGTTCAAGCGGAGCTTGAACTAGTATAGGGCAGGCACTAGTGAGTCATAATGAGTCAGGGATATAAAAGGAACTACGAGGCTATACACAAGAGAGCATAGTCAAGGAGGGTAGTGTCTGTGACAAGAAACAAGTCATAAATAAGTAACACTGCCTAGTAGGCAGTGGTTTGTGCAGGAGATGGCGAGAAATGGAAATAGAGATCCCACTCCGCTGGGGAGCAGTTCTGCGAGAGCGCAGCATTCCAATCGTCCTTGTTGATAATGGGGGAAAAAGGGGAGGGGGTATCCTCGACCGTAACACTTTTGCATGATCAGACGCCATACAATCATAGCATGTAGTTTGTTCATTGTAGCACAATGTAGCTGTAACACATCACATGCATTGACCCTCATTCCTGTCTGATGCCACCTGAATCAATGTCAATGTCAAGGCCAATATACTCAATGTCACTTAGCTCCAAGTCTTTAGAGTCCTCCAAGTCCAACTGACGTCTGAGGGTCACATAATTGCCCCACATCACATCAGCAGTGCTATCATGCAATGGCATATTGATGTCCTCAGGAACTTCAAACTCATTGTCATCATCATCTATTCTATGGGCATCGTTGGGGGATTCATAGCAGCATATGAAGTTGTGAAGGGTGGAGAGTGCAGCAGGAATGTGGACCTGAATTTCAAGCAGATATTTTTCGGGTAGTAGAAGGATGTAGAACTGATTTTTCAGGACACCAAAGGTTTGCTCAATAACATTTTGTAATAATGCATGCCACAAATTGAACAGCTCTTCCTTGGTCGACGGCCTAGATTTTATTAGGTTACTGAAATTGAACAGAAAGTCATCTTATCAAACATTCAGGCAGCCCCACTCAGCCAAATGGTATTGTACACCTCAGTAGGGAATGAATAATTTACCTCTACAAGGGTAACCAAGATCACCAAGGACATACTTCCCTTCAGAAATAGTCAGGCCATGAGTAAGTGCATCTTCAAACACCTGAATGTCAGATGCAGATCCTTTCCATCCACAAAGCACAAACTTGAAGTCAAGATCAAACCTGCACATGAAGAGACAGTTCTGTGACAGAAAATCTTTGCAGTTTCGATATGAAGAGGCACAGTGACTGGGGGGCAATACTGGGATGTGACAATCATCAACAGCTCTAACAACATCCTTGAAGTAAGGCCAAAATTTGGGGTTAGAGCAAATCTTGTAGGGGATCGAAGCATTGAGAGGGGTGACAAAAGTGGAGTAGAAAGGTTGCAAAGAAAGAATATCACATATCTTTCAAAAATATCTATAGAAGATCAATTGGAATGAAGATATAATGTACCATACTACTTACTGTGAGATTGTATCATTTGACCATTGGAATTGTTCAGCAACATATGTCATGGAGAGACCAATGATGCATGTATAGAGGAAAATAGCAACTTGTTCTTCTAGTGAAATAAACCTTGAATTGATGTGGCCATAGGCTCTGAGATGCGAGATGAGGTGGTTGAAAGTCTCTGTGTACATGCCAAGTTCATTGTGGATGCACTCTGTATGGCCTGTGAGAAGTTCCAGTAGCCACCCTTCACCAGACAAGGTGGATGTATGATATGGTTCTGGGCCATCAGGAGTTTAGTCGTTTCCTTATATGCTCTTACACAAATCATACTTGTTTCACAGCATATTATGTATTGCCAAATCTTTATAAACATTTATATTCTCTTATAATTCCCTTCCAAGTTTGATCAGTAACTCACAACTGTGCAAGAAGTCTAGGTGAATTGTGGTATGATAATGTCTAATAAACCTGTTATAAAGAGTTATGTGATGGAATATATTTGCTGGCAAGCAGGATTTCTGATAATAGGCTTATAAGCACTCAAAAGAGCTTTAAGAATGACACTTCTTCTTATATGCATACTTGCATACTTTTATGGTGAAAAATACTAGACCTGTATTTCCCTATGTTCTCTTTTGCAAATTGTATTTTTTTCACTATATGTTACATGTCACCAAACCTTTATGAACCCTTATATTCTCTTCCCACATTTGATCAATAATGTTTAACTGCACAATGAATGGCTATAAAATGCAGTGCAATAAAATCTGATAAACCCATCATAAAGGTGTTGTAGAGTAGAGTCATTCGCTATGTATGCCATTGCTTACATAAGACTTTAGCTATGTGCCCTACTGTACTTTGTCCACTATCGTGAATAACATCTGCCATGTTGTCACATCTCATCCACAAGTTACACTTCCGGCATATGACTTTTCAACAAAAGGACTATATGGTATGTATATACAGGAATGTATGCAGGATTTGCATTAAGGCTAACTTAGACTTTGTCCTCCAGGAGGGATGAGCACAGTATCTGAGTGCATACCCGGTACATATCCATGGTTTACCCACCACAGGTCGTGCATTGACACAACTCAGATGCACCCACAACAAAATGAATGATGACAATGCCGCTATGCCCTGGGCCACAACTATGACACCCCCACTGCACCATGGAGCCATGGCAATGACACAATGCTGCCACAATGCCAACTGGTGACATGAATAGCAATGGGATGACAATGCAGTCATGACCATGATGGAACGACAACAACATCGCCATCGCAATGCCATGGAGCCACAACCATGACACAAGGGTCATAACCACAACACAATGCTGCTGCAATGCCAACTGGCAACACCAACAGCAACACAATGACGACGCAGCCACAACCATGACAGACAACAACAACAATGCCACCACAACACCACGAGGCCATGATGACATGCCGCCACCACAATGCCAACTGGTGACATGGACAATGACATGACAACAATGGCCCCGATAATGGGTGGATGCTTGACAGGTACTGCAAGTTTTGGCAGTCCAACCTGCACCCATACCCGCATGGTACCATTACCTGTGACCCACATGGGTATTCTGTACCTGTGCAAAACCCTACCTATGCCTGCTCACATGTTTTTATGGCTAAGGATACTAAAACATTGTACATGCAATTATGAACATGATCAGTGATGTTGTGGTGGCATCACAGCGATAAGTATGTTCATGATCAAGACTATGGAGTATAGATCTTTGTTAGTATTCTAGTACTTCCTCCTTGCTATCACTGGCACAGCCACTAACATTGCTATTCTCTTCTTCACTATCTTTTTTGACCTCTTTGACCTCTTCTTCCTCGACATCCATATAATCCTCCTCACCTGGATCCTCTAATTGCCTTGCCTGGGTGCTTTATTGTGAGTAAGATCAGCATCACCTTGTATGTCGCCTTCATTGGTGGGTTCATTCATGTCGTCCTGAGGCTCAATCACCAGAGCTGGAACACAACCACTTAAAAGCACGGCAAGATGGTCAACTCCTATATCTGCAAAATGAGCAAACATGTCCTGGTTGGCGAAACTAAAGGCCAGTTTAATGGAGGTGTTATGACAGGTGTAGCACTCATATGTTGACATAGAACACTGACCAATCATCTGTTTCATCCACAAGTCTAACCAGCAATGGTCCAGGTCACATGAGTTCACTTGTGCACTAGTCCATAAAAGCAGGAATCAAGTGGCATGCTTGAATGACCAGTGAGGAATCCAAGAAGCCAAAGGGTAGGTGATCAGCCTGATCAGGCACAAATCCAACCTTGGGAAGGCGAGCTTCTTTGAAGCCCCATTGGTGATCTTGATCAATACCCAGCCAGCAAACCCACAGCACCTCCATTCTCTCTTCAACAAAGTCAACACAATCTATGGGAAATAGAACAGGAATAGTGAATGCACGAATTACACATGCATACCAGAACAGATGGTCCTTCATCCCTGGATGAAGTCATCACTATGCTGCCCTTACCACATCAGATTGTATTGTAGTTCCAGCATATATTGTACATAGTGTAGTTGATGCAAAAAAGTTTGGACTCAATGACTGCCCCGAGGTTGGTGAAGTGTAACAATTGGTGTTGCACATCGGTGAAAAAGTGTTCATCACCATTGTAATCAAGGCTGAGAAGCCTGGTTAGTAAATGGTCTCTTAATTTTTGCATATAATCAGCCTGGTGTTCATGTCAACAGTGTATTGTCACAAAAAAGATTAAATGTACTTTCACTGCTGGATCCCCATGATGTTCTTGAAGGAATCAGATGAGATTAATGGTATTGTCTTTGTGGGGGGTGCTTGCCATAGAGTGATGTACATCCAGAAAGCTCTCCACCACCTTAATGTCTGTGGTTATCATGTCGAGCTGCTGCCTCAGAAAAGTGACCCGTCTTTCTTAGGGCATAGTGTGGGTATACCCTGGGGTATCCCAGGTAGTACCCACACCCATACCCACCAATATACCCACACCCACAGAGTGGGTATGGGTTTTGCCATGGGTGATGACAAATCAACCCGTGAGTAGACCCACAGTGGGTCTACCCATGGGTCATGTATTTCAAAAGGAACAACAACGGATTACAATGGACTACAAAATGCAAATATTATCCCAACCTGCCTCTAGTCTCTGCTCCTCTTTCACCTCAGAAAGGTCTCCCACCCCCTTCAAGTCCTCCACCTTCACAAGCTTGTGTTGAAACCAGGAGCTGAGATATAGAAGTGCATGGGTCAATTGCACCGACAATCCGGAATGGACATGTGACAGCACCAGATACCCATGGCTAAAGAGCCACTCAATATCAATTAAGGTCGCTTGAGGGATATATGAGCAGAAAGAAAATACATAGCACAGATATACCTATCTGGAATACTCAAGTAATCAAGGGCCATCTGCGAGAGGCATGAATACACCAAACAACACTCATACCACCAGGCAAGTACATCTGTGATGTGCTCTACATCAGCCCATAGATACCTATCTAATTTGTTATGGCTGTCTTTTAGTTTCAGAGGTGCCAGTGCAGGTATCTGGTCAAACATGTTATCAGATTTCTGTTCATTTGTTAGCACTGGCAGAATGACTTCGCAGCATTTAATACATACCAGTTGGTCTTCGAGTACCTCAATATTAGAGTTTGGTGCCTTTAAGTCAGTAGTGTTACTAGCATACGAATTTTTGAATCATTGCCATACTAATCTCTTGGCTGTGTCAACCCAGTGATCTGCCCAGTTGGTGTCCTTGAAATATTGGAGTTTATGACAAGGGTGTAAGACTTGCATGTCATTAAGTTAGTGTCATGTCATTTATACTAGTCAATTTACTTACTCATTGCAATCCTATACACTTCTGAGCTGTCCATCAATGAGTAGTAGTGATTGAGTGTCCGAAGCATGATGGTGATACCGGCACAAATGGGGCCAGACAGTTGGTCGTTGCATGTGTGTTGTCTGAGCTTGGTGTCCATAGCATCCATCACCAGGATTACCATGGTGAGGTTAGGTGTCACCCTTGAGAAATACTCAGTTGCGTCTTTGAGAATCTGGTGTACCATTATGGTGAGAAGTTAGAACACACAGCCACACCATGCCATGCACCTTCAATACATCTCACAGTTCATCAAGCATCTTCCATTCATTATTATCCAACTCACATGGTCGCAATCCCCACTCCCTGTCCTGCATTATTCCATCAACCACTTTTCTGTGCTCCAGTGCATAGTTAAGCATGTCAAAAGTGGAGTTCCACCTGGTGGCAACATCTCATGGCAAGTTCATGATCGGTAGTTTCAACTCATCAAGAATGTGCTGCCACTGTGGGAGTAATTTCATCGTTGAGTTGATGATCTTGTAGGCCAGTTTATGGATCTGATGGGATGGTCATCAGTGAGGTATATTGCAAAAACTAACACTTGTACCGACTTTGACCAATGCTACCTGCACTGGTCAAATTGACATTCACAGCTCTTTTCTTTCCTCAGGACTCAACTCATCCGTCTCCTCAACCAAGCCATCAAGGTTATCATCAACTGTATCATCTGCAATGTCGACGTCAAGTTCCACCTTGGCAATCTCCTCCATATCCCTCAACAAACAAAATCTCTTCACCCATCAACTCAACATCTGCAAGTTCATTGCCTCATTTAACGTCAAACACACACAGCAAGGACTTAGCAATGAGGTTGGTTGTGTGGAGGAAACAATGTGCATGTCCTGCTTGACCACTGTAGTTAGGAAGCTTATCACTTAAAGCATCAACCATCATGTTATTACTTGTGGCATTGTTGCAGGTGATACAAAGTATCTGTTTGATGGTGGTGAGTGATTCGTCATGCTCAATTGATGTCACTTACCTTCTCAGCCACAGAGAACGCCTCAAGAACATTGAGAAATGTGTTTGACAGGGCAATCCCTGTGTGAGATTGTATAGGCGTTGTTGTCAGCACCCCTCATCACATAGGTAAGTAATAATCATGCCTTAGTGACTTCAATGACATCTAAGGGCATTGTCAGTGGTGAGCCATTGTGTTCCAAGTGGACACAAATCGCAACAAATGAACGATGATTCGGCAATGACCTGCATTGATCGTGAAGTTCAAATGACCATTGTAGTCCTGCCAATGGTAAGCAGGTACACATGCCATCATGCTCACATAGAAACTAATGTACATTTAGCATTTTAGCAATATGTTCTTGCATGCACGTGAAGACATGTCAAACATCACATGACACAGTAAATTCAGAAGGCAAGTAATAATTCAGCCATCTGGTTTTCATCAGAGATAAAAAAGGCTGATCCCTGACTATTGTAAATGGGCATAGTAATTCACTAACCCACTGAATGTTCTCCATTCTGCAATGAACATGCCAAATGTGTCAGTCACATGGCACAACAGCCTACCCCCTGTGCATACCTTGTTTTGGTGCATGTGTGTGGTATATTTGAGTAGGTTGCCTGTTGTAGAGACCGGTACATCTCTACGGTCATATCACTCATTATTATATCCCTTTACATATCCTTTTTATCTTCCATTACACCTGTTTCGCACCCCACCCCAATTCCCGGGGGAGACTGTCAAAGACTGGTGCCCGATCACTATCAGTCTACCCGGTCTACCCAATCTACCTGTCTGTTTCTTTATCTTCCAACCCTTTGACTTCCCTTTGTTACTTATCATTTTCCTTTCCATTTCCTACCAATCAATTTGTCTTCATTTCGGATTAGAAACAACATATCCTTGGTTACTGATCTGACCGGCTTTATTGGGTCTTACTTAGTATTGATCGGCTGTCATAGCTGAAACATTTCCATTCTGCCCTTCAGTTCTCACTTGACTTCACTAGAGTTTGTTAGGTCATAGTAAAGGGTCCGGGCATACCCGGACTATAAATGTTTGTACTTAGGTTTTTGAAAAGGACAGCTTCCTTTTGACTCACTACGACTGATTCTACCACACCATTACCATTACTGTCATCATCAACGACCACCGTCCACATTCTTCTTGATCTACTTGTCGCTCCCACTGCATTGTCTAACGCTCCTCCTTAAACTGGTCTTCCAGTCTATAGAGGTCTCATGCCCAGTCTTATTCTTCTCTCTCTGGTCTACTCTGAGAAAGCTCAGAGGTCTTCTTCATCAACTCACCCATCCATTAGAGTCCCTTTTGGGGCGATAATACTCGCCTCCCCTCAACCTTATTTTGCTCAGGACTTCTGATCTTGCATCCCCTAGCATCCCTCAGGCAAATTAGGAACTTTACAACTGGAACCCACCATGAGGGACTCACAACAGGGTTCCAGACGAAGAAGTCTTCAGCCTACTGCTCAGCAGGAAGAACTAGAAAACCTCCTCGACCATTTCTGCAATTTGCAAATCAGTGAAGATTCACAATTGTTTCATATAGTTTCCCCTCACAACGCTCGGCATAACCATTCTGACTTCATTGAGATAACTGACCTCGACATCAGCCTGCCTTCTGTTACGGTTGAGGATACCCCCTCCCCTTTTTCGCCTATTATCAACGAGGACGATTGGAATGCTGCGCTCTCACAGGACTGCTCCCTGGCGGAGTGGGATCTATACTTCCGTTTCTTGCCTTCTCCTGTGCTGACCACTGCCTTCTAGGCAGTGCTATTTATTTATGACTTGTTTCTTGTCACAGATACTGCCCTCCTTGGCTATGCTCTCTTGCGCATAGCCTTGTAGTTCCGTTTATATCACTGACTCGTTATGACTCATAGTGCCTGCCCTATACTAGTTCAAGCGGAGCTTGAACTCGTTACAATACTGTATATAAACCCCTCCCTCACTGTATTTATATCTCTAACCTTGATCTACACAATACCATGTAGTTTCAAGTCTGCTGGTTGATTCTTTCTACCTCATCCTCTAGTCTAAGCCGAGCCTTAGACTCCTCAATGTCGTTGCCGTCCTCATCGTCGAGGGCCGCTCCTATCCCTAGATAGGGAACGTCCGTCAGTGAGAGCTGAACCTCTCCAGGTCTGCTTCTAGGACTTTGTTCTACACCACCTGCATCGAAGGGAGTCTCAGAGACTTCCTGTTACGATCAACTGTGATGCGTAACGTGTGACATGACCAGTAGTGTCAAGTGATATATCAAGGGGTTACGGCGTCAAGCGGTACCCTTCTCTCACTGAGGTGAGCGATGGCTGTAGACGACAGCGGTTGTGGCAGGAAGTCTCTGAGACTCCCTTCGATGCAGGTGGCATAGGACATTGTCCTAGAAGCAGATCTGGAGAGGTTCAGCTCTCACTGACTGAGGTTCCCTACCTAGGGATAGGAGTAGTCCTCAATGACGAGGACGGCAACGACATTGAGAAAGTCAAAGGCCTGGCTTAGACTAGAGGATGAGGTAGAAAGAATCAACCAATAGACTTGAAACCACATGGTATTGTGTAGATCAAGGTTAGAGATACAAATACGAGAGAGAGGGGTTTATATAGGGTATCGTAACGAGTTCAAGCTCCGCTTGAACTAGTGTAGGGCAGGCACTATCGAGTCATAATGAGTCAGTGATATAAACGGAACTACAAGGCTATGCGCAAGAGAGCATAGCCAAGGAGGGCAGTGTCTGTGACAAGAAATGAGTCATAAATAAGTAACACTGCCTAGAAGGCAGTGGCTGGCACAGGAGATGGCGAGAAATGGAAATATTGATCCCACTCCACCGGGGAGCAGTTTTGGGCAAGCGTGGTGTTCCAGTCATCCTCGTTGATAATAGGCGAAAAAGGGGAGGGGGTATCTTCGACCGTAACATTACCTCCATCGTAAGGTTGATGCCCAGCATTAATCCAACTCAGCCCCCCAGCTGCCTTCAGCCCAGGCCCCCCATCCATAGTTGGTTGCCGCATTGATGTTCAGGCAAGGAGAGGGGGGAATGTAAGAAGGGGCACCACATTGTTCGCAGGAGGTAGGGCGCCAGGTGCAGTCCCACTGAGTATGCCCAGGGGACCGGGCCTCACAGTATGGGCAGATGTAGAAGGGGCAATTGATATGGAAATGTCCATATCAATTGCAGATGAAACACCGGTGGCGAGTGGTGCGGGGTGAAGAGACATCCCGGGAGTTGGAGGGATAGGGAGTTGGGGGCGCCACCACGGGTCAGGGAACATCTGCAGCTGTGGATGGAACATAGGCAGGAGGAAGGGCACGAGGGCGAAGCCCTGTTACGAATCCATTCATTTTCACCTAGCTTTATCACGTGACTAGATCACATGACACATCACCTGACCAGATCATGTGACCGGTCTAGGCCCTTATCTCTTATCTACACGTGTATTAATCTCCGTCATCTTCGACTTCCTTTCACACGATCGTGAGAACACTCTAACCATGTATAGTAGTCCTTATCATAGATAGTACCTGACACAGCTTGGTCTGTGCGCAGCATGTAGTAGTATATATATGAATGACATCCAACCGGACAAACCAGTTTTGTCCTTGTTGGAATTCCCCTAACGAGCGCACCTCACCCTTAGTCTCGTCCTATTGACTTGGAGAGTGGGTCCTAGACTATATTGTCTTAGGGTCGCCTTCAAGCCCTGCCATGGTTGGGGGGGAGTTTGGGCAAGTCCCATCTCCCAATGAAGGGGCAGTGGAGGAATCACTGGCGATGGCGGGAGGGGGGATGGGGCGAGACCCCCGTTGGCGGTAGGCACAACATACCGCGGGAGGGGTTGCGGGAGGTATGGTGGTGGAGGACTCGACATGTGTAGTGTCGGAGTCAGTGTCGAGGGCGGGGATGGAGGAGGAGTTGGAGGACGGGGAGGTAGGGGGAGCCGGCTCACTGCTACTGTTGCCAGCAGTTGTAGGGCCGATGGGGTTGACTCCATCCAGAGGTCCCGCAGTGTTGACTCGTCGAACTTGTTATGAACCATGCCTGAGCGCGCCTCTATCCGGTTCGCTTTCCTTATCTGCACTTACCCCTTACTAGTTTTCTCTCTCGCCTTTATCGCTATAGCCGGTCCCCGTCCCTTAGTCACGTGACCTCGGCTTTCCCCGGTCTAGACCCCTTCCTTTTATATCTGATGGTCTAGATTTCATTTCCCTTATCTCCTTATCTCCTATGATGTCATGGTCTAGCTCCCTCCATTTATAGCTGACCTATGGCGGTATTCCCTCCTATCTATGATGTCATAGCCCTGTACTCTATAGCTATATTAGGTAGTTAGTACATGGTCCGTGCGCTGTAGTAGATACTATAAATACAGCGCCTAGGGAACCTGGACCACCAGTCTAGTTCTCTTTGGCATTGATTCTCAACATCTGCTACAAGATTGAGCTCCACTCATTATCCTCTTTTATCAACGAGTATTCCCTTGCCAACCACGCTAGTCTGAGCTCACCCTTGTTATAGGAGCACCAAAGACCAGGCGAACACCCATTGACCGACCACCTTCTTTATAGCCGCCTTCATTCTCGAGGCTCACCGCTTGGTTCGTCTCAGAACTCCTCCAGGACCAAGTTGAAAAAGGTCCTGCAAGAACTCCTGAAAACGCCGGGAGGGAAGGGACTCGTTGTCAATGAAGGATTCGACAATGGGGGTGAGAAGACGGTGGAGGAGGGGGAGGTCAAGTTGGGCGACTGAGAGATCAAACCCCACGTCGAAGAGGGCGTCGAGGAATGCGACTCTAAGTTCAGAGATGACATTGGTAATGAGGGGGAGGGTGTTGGTGGAATTGGGAGTGAAGGGGTTGGAGTGCTCAGCGATAAAGACACTTGGTGAGTGCCAGGCGGCCCAGGAGAAAAGGGATTGAAGTCCCGCGAGTTGAAGGTAGCTACTGACAAGGGAGGTGATGATCGGGTCTGACGTGAACTCTGAAGTGGTGCGTAACGCAACCAAGGCTTCTCAGTCCTCGACAAGCAAGGCATAGAGAATGCGATGGGAGGAAGGGGTGAGGGAGGCGAGTGCGGCATGGATGGACGGGTAAGAATGGGGGATAATGGCCATAGAGGATCAAGAGTGGTTTGAACTCCGCTACAATTTGTTCACCTTTTTATATGCCAGTAGGATTGTCTTGGCATTAGTAAGGTGGCGTTTGGGTTCCCACGTTCGTTCCGAGGCCGGATAGCCGGTCCAGTGCACAAGGTACTACCTCCGAGATGGAGATCTGCGGTGATTGATAATAGATTCCACAGTAAATTCTTCTTCTGATCCGATAAGTTCAGGCGGAGGTCGGGAAAAGTTAGGTCTGTGTTCCAGGGTCTCGTTATAGGAAGAAAGGAGGGAGGCGTGGAAGACATCATGGATCTTCCATTGTGGGGGGAGTTTGAGTCGGAATGCCATGGAAGACACCACTTGGGTGATCTCGAGTGGACCGACACGTTTCGGGGAGAGTTTGTGGTTGGGAACTTGGAGTTTTAGGTTCTTGGCGTCAAGCCAGACCTTATCTCCTACGTTCCAGGGTTTAAACCAGAAGAAGACTCGCTCTTTCATTTTGAGTTGAGCGAGTTGGTGAGAGGCTTCGGCCTCTTTTCGAGCAGTTTCAAGAAGAGAGAGGCACTGCTCAAGGGTGGGGATATAGGTTTTTCCGAGTGGCAGATAAGAACAGGGTTCGAATCCGTAGAGGAGGGAGAATGGGGATTTGTTGGTGGAGGAGTGGACGGCGGAGTTATGGGAAAACTCAGCCCAGGGGAGTAGGTCAAGCCATTTCATTGGTTGACCTTGACAGAAGATGTGGAGGTAGGTTTCTAATTCCTGGTTGTAACGCTCAGTTTGGCCATCTGATTGGGGATGGTAGGCAATAGAGAGGGCCAAGTCGTATCCTGTGAGTTTGGCAAGCTCTCTAGTGAATGCAGAGGCGAATTGTGGGCCACAATCCAATATGAGTTTATTGTGGCGGCCGAAGCATTTGAATACATGGTGGAAGAAAAGGTCAGCGATGCTGGCAGCGTCGATAGTTTTGGAGCAAGGGGCGAGAATTACCCCCTTACTGAGGCCATGGTCGACCATGACCATAATAGAATCATGGCCACGGACCGGGGGAAGGTTGGTAATGAGATCCACCGAAAGGTGGGCAAAGGGGTGGGAGGTATGGACTGCCAACGGGACAGAGGGGGGAATGGTAGGATGGGTTTGCACTTTATTAGCCTGGCAAACCGCACAACCAGCCATATATTTTCAGACAAAGGTAGCCATACCAGGCCACCAGTAGTCTTTGGAAAGAAGGGCGAGGGTACAGAGGTGGCCACCATGACCACTGGAAGGGGAGCCATGTGTGTCTTTGACCAGATGAGGACGGGCAGGGTCTGGGACATACAAGTGAGAGCGGAAATAGAGCCGGCCATCCGAGTAGGTCCAGTCGGAAGGGGAGGACCGGAGAGGAAGGGAAGGAGACTCTGAATGGAGTTCCTTTCAATAAGTAAGGACAAGGGGGTCAGATGGGGAGGACTCCTTAATCTGTTCCACCAGGGAGAGGTCGATGGAGTTAATATGATGTGCAAAGGCATCATCAGGGAGGAGCTGGATGTCTGCATTGTCGGAGGAGGTGTCCACAGAATCCTTCTGGGACAAGGCATCCACAGGACCCATCTGGGTACCTGGGATGGCACGATAGGACAGGTCGAAGTCCTGGAGGAAAAGGAGCCATTGTGCCTGGCGTCAGAAGAGTTTATGAGGGTCCTTGAAGTCAGTGAGGTTCTTGTGATCTGTAAGAACCGTGACAGGGTGAGTGGAACCCATCAGGTATTGTCGCCATTCTTCAAGACCATGGATGACCGCGAGAAGTTCTCAGTCATATATGTCGTAATTCTGCTCTGCCGGGGAAAAGGACCGGGAGAGGTAGCCACAGGGATGGAGATCCCCATTGGAATCGGGTTGCATCAGCACCCCTCCGGAGGCTGTCAAGGAAGCGTCCGTCATGAGGGTAAAGGATTTAGAGGTGTCCGGAAAAGCCAACACGGGCTTGGATAGGAAGGCCTGATGGAGTGACGCTATAGCAGAGTCACAGGCTGGGGACCAAGCGAAGGAAACACTCTTCTTCGTGAGGTCGATAAGAGGTCGAGCGATATCCGAAAAGGAGGAGATAAAGCGATGGTAGAAGTTACAGAATCTGAGGAATGACTGGACTTCTTTAACAGTGGAAAACAGGGCGGACCAGTCTGCGATGGCTTTGAGTTTGGTAGGATCCATTTTGACTCCTTCGTCACTAACAACCATTCCGAGGTACTCCACCTCCCGGGCTGAGAAGGTACACTTCTCGAGTTTGAGGTACATGGAGAGTTCATGAATGCGCTGGAGGACTTTGCGCACATGTTCTTTGTGGAGGGAGGGATCGGCGATGGAGTGGATGAGGAGGTTGTCCATATAAATGATCAACCATCCTTCAGCGATATAATCACTGAAGTGATCATTCATGAAACGTTGGAATGTCGCTGGTGAATTACACATGCCGAAGAACATGACGTTAGGCTCAAAGAGGCCTAGGGGAGTGATGAATGCCGCCTTCCAACGGTCTTCCTTCCTGATCAGGATATTGTTGTACCCCCAGCGTACATCAAACTTTGTGAAGAGGGAAGAACCCTTAAGTTTGTCGATAAGGTCAGAGATGAGGGGAAGGGGGTACGCGTTCTTGATTGTGTGGGAATTAAGGTAACGGTAATCCTGACATGGGCAAAGCATCTTGCCATCCTTCTTTTGGACAAAGAAGAAGGGGGACGGCTGTGGGGATTTGGAAGGGGAAATCTTTCCAGATTTTAAGTTTTCATCAATGAACTCCTGGCAGGCTTTGAGTTCGGCCAGGTTGAGAGGATAGTTCTTTACTCTTTTCGTGATAAAAGAGTCGGAGAGTTCAATTGTATGATCATACGGTCGGGATGGGGGTAATTTGGTGATTCCTTCTTCGGAAAACATGTCGGAGAAGGAGGAATAGACAACAGGGAGGGTAACCACCTCCGAGCCAGCCTGCTGAGCAATTGTGGTGGACAACATAGTCTGGGCTAGTTCCACGAATGGTGGAGATCCAGGAGCGTTCAACATAGAACGTCCGAGGAGATCTTTACGATTCAGAGGCGTCGAGTAGCGTAGATATTTGTTGTAAAGGCTCCAAGAGATGTCGGCTTCCTCTCCTTTACCAAGGAAGTTTGCGAGGTAGCATTGGTGATGAGACCGGGGATGATCATCCTGAGTATTATTGTAGTCTTCTGGGGAAAGCTCCACTTTCCCATCCCTCCATGAGATCTTGGGATTCATTGATCTCAGCCAAGGGAGGCCTAGAAGAAGGTCATCCTTGCCCTGTCCAAGGACAAGGAACATTCATTGTTCCATGATACCACCATAGTTGATGACTAGTTGGGCTTTATGGGTGATGTCGCCAGCTTTGTTGAGAGTACCATCAACATTCTGGGCTTTAACAGGACAAGGAAGAGGGGAAGTGGGGATGTGGTGTTGATTGATGATTTGACGATTGATGAAGCATCCAGTAGCTCCACTATCGATCAATGCAGTCATGCCAACATTTTGCTCCGGATTCTTGCTGGAAATAATAGTGACTGGAAGGCGAATAGAACGAGCCTTCATTCCAGCAAGAAATACAGGAGCAATTGTAACCGAGGGTCCAGACGCCGGTCCTGGCCCTCCTTCTAAAAATCCTTTCCGGTTTGGACAAGGTCCGAGGCATCATCTTCAAGAAGATGAATGTCTTCGACTTCGTATACCATCCTAGGATCGTCTTCATCAGCTTCCCAGATAGAGTTCCCATCTTCGTCTTTGGCAGGATCGAACACAGCATTGATCGCTTTGATGAGTTGTGCCTTGTCATAACCTTTAGACTTGGCAATCATGTCATATGGGTCAACATTGACCACGACATCCTTAGGGGGAGAAGGTGGAGTGGTAGCCTGTACCATCCTTACTTGGACCGTCAAGGTCGAAGTCCGCTTCTTAATGTTGGGGGTATTTGTTACGGTCAAGGATACCCCCTCCCCTTTTTCCCCCGTCATTGACGAGGACGACTGGAACGCTGTGCTCGCACAAGACTGCTCCCCGGCGGAGTGGCACCAATACTTCCGTTTCTCGCCCTCTCCTGTATCCTCTCCTGTGCCGACCACTGCCTTCTAGGCAGTGTTACTTATCTATGACTCGTTTCCCATCACAGACACTGCCCTCCTCGGCTATGCTCTCTTGCGCATAGCCTCGTAGTTCCTTCTATATCCACTGACTCGGTATGACTCGTTATGACTCGTGTTGACTCATAGTACCGGCCCTAAACTAGTTCAAGCTCCGCTTGAACTCGTTACGATACCCTATATAAACCTCTCTCTCCTGTACTTCCA
>JBBPKR010000140.1:0-16422 GCA_038089375.1 Pseudoaustroboletus valens | reverse complement strand
TACAAAGGCACCCCCACAGCGTCCACCCCAGGTTGCTCCGCCTCTACCTCAGAAACCCCCTTGATTGTTGGAAGCTGTGCCCAAATTCTGGTTCAGTGCTGTCCAGTGTGCTTCGGTGGAACTGCATTTGGCAGACCTCTTTCTGATGGTGGCAATATTCACGTGTCCACAGATGGCAACTTCCATCATCGCCACCGTCGGTCTGCTGGAGACTGTCCACCATTCTATGATCCAGCGTATTTTCTTCTGAAAACTCAGGTAGACGTGATGGGTACGCACATCAAGCGGCAACGCAAGAAGCCTGCTAAACGTTGTGACATGATGATCATTCCTGACGAAGCTTTTGATTCCTGCGAATCCTCTTATGAAGCCGCTGATGGGAAGAAGCAAAAGATGTCTATGGAAAGTTTCGATGACACTGGTCTCATGGCCCTCATCTGTCGACATGATATTCCCCTATTCTTTGCAAACATCGACTCTCTGGGAGAGCAACAGAAGTATGCACTCGCCCTTATTGCTCATCTCTTCTTGCTTCAGCCGCCTAGCGCTACAGTGGTGATGTTATACAATGTGGGATGCGTCCTAGATAGGACACTCTCCTTGGTGAGTACTCCCCTAAATCACCATGTCTTGTGATAATTCATTTCTTCCATAGTATGACATACTGGCTGATGACATTATTGGTTGTCTTTGTTTCGCCACCACAGCCATGCATGCTTATAGCCATGAACGGGCATGTCAACTTGCCTTCAATCCACGCTTATTGGTTGGCCTAGGATTATCTGATGGTGAAGGCACTGAATGCCTTTGGTCCCATATGATCAAGCTCACTGGGATTGAACGGTCTTCTTCTGTAAGATTTTCTGACAATATGTTTTGGAATGATTGTTGACATGACATTGCAGCGACAGCACTGCATCTGGCTGATTGATTGTCAAGCTGCTGCAGTCGGCAATGAAATGCAAATGGACCTTGGTGATTGAATCAAATACCACCTTTGTTGTGGCATGCAGGACCAAGGAAAAGCAGCATTGGACGACATTGAACAATGTGGTATTTCAGTTGCAGAACTGCAAAAGCAGTGGGCTTCACAAAAGGAGTTGCAACTTTCCATTTGGGCCCGTATGTTATCAATTAAACTAAATTACAACTGAATGCAGATCTTGTATCAGATGCTCCCATGTACCTCAAGAAAGAACTTGATATGGTTTTAGCCCTCCAGGCTGACATTGATAATGCTTGAAGACAACTCTAAGACAATATAGTCTAGGACCCACTCTCTAAATCGATAGGACACAACAGAAGATGAGGAGCACTCATTAGGGGAATCCCAACAAGGACAAAACTGGTTTGTCCGGCTGGATGTTATTCATATTTATACTACTACATGCTGTGCACAGACCATGCTGTGTCAGGTACTATCTACAATAAGGGCTACTATATATGGGTATATGACTCTCATGATCATGTGAAAAGAAGAGAAGAGAAGATGATGGAGATTAAATACACATGTAGATAAGAAATAAGAGTCTAGACCAGTCATATGATCTGGTCATGTGATGTGTCAGGTGACTTGGTCATGTGCTTGAGCTAGGTGAAAATGAATGGATTCATAACAATGCTGACAAAGCCATCCAGGATGCCAAGATTGCAATGAAAAAGCAAGAGATTTCTAATAATACGCTATTACATGAAGTGGTGTTCTAGTGACTAGATCAAGAATGAATCGCTCATGAAGAGACCGATCCTTGAAGTTCAAGTCAATGAGTAAGGGTCTCAATATCCAGTCACACAGCTGGAGCTCTCAGAGTACTAGAACAATGCTTGATTGTGTAGAACTAGCTACAGAACATAGTGCTATGGGTCGGTATTTATAGGTATACTACTGGAGCATGGACCAAATATGACCAGCAGAGGAAAAGCAGAGGAAAACATATAAGGGAATATGAGATAAGAATCAAGTCATAGATAAGGGATAGTGACTCATGTTGAATGAGTCACGCTATGATAGAGGGAACTCGGAATGAGATAGGGATGAATAGGAAGTGAGGGAGATTCTATCATACAAGAGAGGGGACCCAAGGTCGATCTAGGGTCAGGGAATATCATAAAGGAAGGAAAGAAATAATATCCAATGAAGACAAAGGAAGATTGGTAGACATCTCCTTGGCAACTGTAACAGTATCAAATCTGCCAGTGGTCTGACCACTCCACACACAAACCGTGAGAATATCAGTTTGAGGTTGGTTCAAAGAAATACAAGCATGAGAATCTAGAAGGAAAGAAGAAGAAGATCATTGGTGGTGATGCCAATGAGATGAAAATTGATGAGTTAATGAACCCATACAGAAAGTGGAGCAGTAAGTGGGCGTTCATTGACTATTGAACAGCAGATTTCTGATGGCATGTGCAGAGTACAAAGCTGAGATTTATGGAGATGGCTTGTCCAGCAACTTGTTCAGTGCTGAGCAGAACAAGCAACTTCCTGCACTGATGCCTTATTGACCCAACTCGCAATGCCCTTCTGTATATGAGTATCAGTCTGAGACTGGAGATTATTACCGCGATACCAATGCTATCATGATGTGACAACTGCCGCAACAGTATACCACCACACAACAATGACAACATGAACACAAGGAGGATGGGAAAGGGAGGAAGACAAGTGCAAGGATGCCATAATGAGATGACAACAATGCCCAATACAATGTGGTACCATGACAGGATGATGATGATATCCAATGCACATGAACGGCACAGATGACATGGTGATGGTGAGTTATGCTGTACCTCATCCTATCCCTCATCTTTATTCTCACCCTCACCACCCTCAGCTTTCTCTCTCCCTCACACAACAACTCAGCATGGCAATGATGGTAATGACATGAGGTGGCACCATGACATGACCACTGTAGTGACAGTGTACTACAACACAACAACTATGTCTAGATCATGATGGGATCATGATGATGACCAAAATGGTGCATGCACTGCCCCCTTGTCCTGCTCCCTCATACACAATGATATCGACAACATTGATGATGCATCATGGCCACAGTGACAATATCAATGACATTGACATGTCATGGCCCAGTGACAAATATGTCAGCAACATGATAACGACGACATGTCTTGCATGGGCACCAACCCTGACCCAAATGATGTGATACTGGACACGGGTTGGACACAGGTATGGATGCAGGTTGGTGATTGGTTAATATTAATCATGCACAAGTTAACATTGATACACCAGGCAACTTTGTTAGTACTACCAAGCCAGAGAGCAACTTGGAAATTACTGTTATTATTGAGAAGATCAAACAAGTAAGTTCTCTGCCGTGACATCTTTTTTTATTACTTATAACTCATCACCACAAGGTCACCACCGAGTACTTAGCCATCACATGCAGTATACTGGTACTGGAGGGGAAAAAGGAGCTGGGGATATTCCTAGTAGGCTGGGCAGGCAGCATCGTTTCTGATGTCGATTTACCTGTATGACATTCTGACACAAATCTAAACAGTTTGGAAGACTATCCATACTCTTCTATGTCAGATTGGATATATGTGTGTACTCAATCTGCACTCTGGACAAACTGCAAATCTGCTATCCAATGTGCAGTCCATAGCAACTAACTCTTTCCAGATAGAGAAAAATTGTGTTTTTTTGTGCTCTGGGCAGGTCAGATTGGACCTGTTGTCTCACTTCCATTGGGGTATTGTTTGACACTATATCTGTACATTAACCACATCCAGTCATTTTTTCATTTCTGCAGTGATTACTCCTTCATCAATCTCTGGGTGCATCATAACCATTTATCTATTATTGATATTGCTAGAAGGGCTGATGTGTTAGATATACATATTACTGCATGTGCTCCGTTACTGGCACTTACTTGTATTTTTCTTCGCACGGACACCTCAGTCTCGTTTCATATATGACGACTGAGGTGAGTTAACAGCTATGCTACACTTAGAACCACGATCACTAACATACCATAGTCCATTCATTATTTTAGGTATTTACCATTGAGTCTCGTTTCATATACAACGACTGAGTCCATTCGTTATTTTAGTTGTGACCGACAGCATAAACTCAACAGGGTATGAGCCCTGGTCTTCATTTCTCATCTGGTGGTATCTATGCAGTCCCTAAGCTTGACGACACCAACTGGGTCAACTTCAAGCAATGCACTGTACACTCCCTTAATGCCTATGGTCTATCCTGTCACCTAAACGGCACCATCAAGGTTCCATTACCTCTCCCACTTTCATCAAGCACCCCTCCCAAGACCCTAAAAGCAGACAAATCAGGTTCAGCCATGGAGGAGGTGTTACGATCAACTGTGATGCATAACGCACGACACGACCAGTAGTGTCAAGTGATGTACCAAGGGGTTATGGCAACAAGTGGTACCCTTCTCTCACTGAGGTGAGCGATGGCTGTAGATGACAGCGGCTGTGGCAGAAAGTCTTCAAGACTCCCTTTGATGCAGGTGGCATAGGACATTGTCCTAGAAGCAGACCTGGAGAGGTTCAGCTCTCACTGACAGAGGTTCCCTACCTAGGGATAGGAGTGGTCCTCGACGACGAGGACAGCAACAACGTTGAGGAAGTCTAAAGCCTGGCTTAGACTAGAGGATGAGGTAGAAAGAATCAACCAACAGACTTGAAACTACGTGGTATTGTGTAGATCAAGGTTAAAGATGGAAGTACAGGAAAGAGAGGTTTATATACGGTATTGTAACAAGTTCAAGCTCCACTTGAACTAGTATAGGGCAGGCACTTCGAGTCATAACAAGTCAGTGATATAAATGGAACTACGAGGCTATGCACAAGAGAGCATAGCCAAGGAGGGCAGTGTCTGTGACAAGAAACGAGTCATAAATAAGTAGCACTGCCTAGAAGGCAGTGGCTGGCACAGGAGAAGGCGAGAAACGGAAGTATTGATGCCACTCTGCCGGGGAGCAGTCTTGTGCGAGCGCAGCATTCCAGTCGTCCTCGTTGATAACGGGGGAAAAAGGGGAGGGGGTATCCTCGACCGTAACAGGAGGACATTGAGGCAAACCTCACGCTCATTGACCAATACGTGCAATGAGAGTCGCTCACCATCCAACAATTCTTTGCCACCATCCCCAGCAGCATTATGATCCAGGTCCAGTAAAAAACCACCACTGCTGAAAAATGGAAAGCCATATGTGATATCCATGATGTTACAGTTGAGGATACCCCCTCCCCTTTTTCCCTATCATCAACGAGGATCATTGGAATGCTGCGCTCTTGCAAGACTGCTCCCTGGCGGAGTGGGATCTCTACTTCCGTTTCTCGCCTTCTCCTGTGCCGACCACTGCCCTCTAGGCAGTGTTACTTATTTATGACTTGTTTCTTGCCACAGATACTGCCCTCCTCAGCTATGCTCTCTTGCGCATAGCCTCGTAGTTCCATTTATATCCCTGACTCGTTATGACTCGTAGTGCCTGCCCTAAACTAGTTCAAGCTCCGCTTGAACTCATTACGATACCCTATTTAAACCCCTCTCTCTTGTACTTGTATCTTTAACCTTGATCTATGTATATAATACCACGTAGTTTCAAGTCTGTTGATTGATTCTTTCTACCTCATCCTCTAGTCTAAGCTGGGCCTTAGACTTCCTCAACGTTGTTGCCATCCTCATCATTGAGGGCTGCTCCTATCCCTAGGTAGGGAATCTCTGTCAGTGAGAGCTGAACCTCTCCAGGTCTGCTTCTAGGACATTATCCTCCACCACCTGTGTCAAAGGGAGTCTTGGAAACTTCCTGCCACGACCACTAACATCTCTAGCCATCACTCACTTTAGTGGGAGAAGGGTGCTGCTTGATGCTGTAACCCCTTGGTACTTCACTTGACACTACTGGTCATGTCACATGTTACACATCATGGTTGATCATAACACATGAGGCTAAAAGCGACATGGTGCAAGCTGACACACGTGCTTGGCTGCAAAATATGAAATGCAGCGAGAAAGACGACATCAAGAAGCATTTGGCGTCCATGCTCACCCTACGTGAACAACTCGCAGGGATGGGAGCACCTATTGATGACCGTGACTTCACTGCCATGATCCTCTTGTCTGTCTCCGACTCATACCATTCCTTAATTCGTGCCACCACTGCTGCTCTCCGTGCCACCAACACAGCCATATCTCCTGATATCCTCATCCACATTGTCAACGAGGAGGCTGACCACCGGAACATTGATAATGGTGTGCAAGCCAATGGCGACTCAGCACTAGCAGTGAGCGCATCACACAGGGGAAATAGACAGACGAAGAAAACAGACAAGGCCTGCTTTAACTGCGGTCACCCTGGTCACATCGCGGCAGAATGCTGGCGAAAAGGGGAGGGACAGCGCTCAGCGTCGAACAAGAAGTCTGAGTCAGCGAACCAGACATTGAGCACCAACGACTATGCATTCATCACATCGTGTCTCAACTTACAGGCCAATGTGCTAAATGTACCACCCGAAAAGCGTGGCACTATTGTCAATTCAGGCACATCATCCCATTTCTGCCCAGACCGAGCAAAGTTCAAGATGTTTACCCCAATAGAGCCAAAGTCCATAAATGTTGCAGACGGTTGATCGATCACTGCGATAGGATGTGGGAATGTCACGCTGAAACTACCATCTGGCTCACAGCGATCATCTATCACACTAAAGGATGCGCTATATGTCCCAGATGTTGCCTTTACCCTTATTTTGACTTCCTGCACTGTAAATGCTGGCATGACTGTAAAAATGGAGAAGGGCTAGTGTGAGATCTGGTCCCCTGAGCCAAAGCTTGTTGCGAGGATCCCTGAGGTTGACGGACTATATCAGATAGCTGGTGGAGAGCATGCCACGGTAGCCACCCACAGCAAACTGAAGATGAAGATGTTGTTAACCCACCTCCACAAATGCATGGGCCATATATCATTCCCTGCCACTCGTGCAATGGTGTCAAAGGGTGTTACGAACCATGTCTGAGCGCGCCCCTAGCCGGCTCATTTTCCCTTATCCGCACTTACCCCCTATCTCCTAGTCTTCCCGCCTTATCCTTTATCGTTATCGCCGGTCTCGCGTCCCTTAGTCACGTGACCTCGGCATTCCCCGGTCTAGACCCCTTCTACTTCTACCGATGGTCTAGGTCCCTTATCTCCCTTATCGCGCCTTATCGCGCCACCCCCTTATGATGTCATGGTCTAGTTCCCTCCATTTATAGCTAGCCAATGGCGGTATTCCCTACTATCTATGATGTCATACCCTTGGTCCTTACCCTGTACCCTATAGCTATATACGGTAGTTAGTACATGGTCTGTGCGCTGTACCTAGTAGTATAAATACAGCGCCTGGACAGCTAGACTCCCCAGTCTAGTTCTCCTGGTCATTGATTCTCAACATCTGTCCCTCGATTGAGCTTTACTCCTTACTCTCCTTTATTAACGAGTTATTGATTGCCCCTATAGCCGTCCTGTGCAACCAGGCATAGACGAACACCCTATTGACCGACCACCTAACCCCCCTTATAGCCGCCTCCTAGCTCGAGGCTCTCTTGGTTCGTCTCAAAGGGCATGGTTGAAGGAATCGAGATCACCTCACAGCCTGAAAATGACTTCTGTGAGGCATGTGTAAAGGTGAAAATCATGTGCCATCCATTTCCCAAGGAATCTACCACACGCGCTACCAAGTACGGAGAACAGATCCACACTGATGTATGGGGTCCAGCCCAAGTCGAGTCAAAAGGAGGAAAAGTATACTACATATCCTTTACCGATGACTACTCTCGTGAAACGACCATTGTATTTCTCCGGAAGAAGAGTGCAGCCTTTCAGGCCATAGTGGATCATATTGCCTACTTGGAGAAACAGCACAATTATATCTGCATCAAAGCTGTTTGCTCAGATCAAGGTGACGAGTACCTGAGCAAGAATGCCCAAAAATACTTCTCTAATCGAGGCATCCACCACGAGCTCACTACACATGACTCTCTACAACAAAATGGAGTCGCTGAATGGGTCAATTGGACACTGGTGGAACATGCTTGTGCAATGCTTGCTGGCGCAGACCTGTCTAAATTTCTATGGGCCGAGGCTATCCACCATGCCACATATCTAAAGAACAGGTCACCCACAAGTGCATTAGTTGATAAAACACCATATGAGGCAATTCACCAGCATAAACCCAATCTATCTGACCTCCATTGTTTTGGTTGTACTGCATATGTGAAACTTGAGCACACTGGGAAACTAGATGAACAGGCAAAAGCAGGAAAATTTGTAGGCTATGACGGTCAAAGCAAGGGCTATCATATTTACTGGCTGGACACTCACCACATTTTGATTGAGCGGAACATTACTTTTACTCCAGACTGCCATATACTCTTGGAAAATTCTGGTGGTGTCCAGTTCAAGGGGGAGTGTGAGGACAATATCATCCTGAACACCACCTCAACAACTCTTCTCACCCAGCCAAATCCAGTCACTCTGCCTGCTACAACCATTGTTCAGCCCCTAGCACCAGTGATTGCACCTGCACCTGCCCAATCTCAGCCTTCTGCCAATCCGAACCTGCAACCCAAGCCAACTTAACAAACTCGAGGTGTAGCCTTTCCACCTGGATACTATGCATGAAACACTTTTGATCATCAGGAACGCATCAATGCATTATGGGACATTACAAATAAAACAGTCGATGACCACATATCTGAACCATTTGAGCGAGCAAATGAATATGCCATCACAACTATCCTAGACGACTCACCAACAGTTAATGAGGCACTCAGTGGACCTGATGCAGATGAGTGGAGAAAGGCAATGAAAGTTGAGATGGATGCGATCGAGAAATTAGGCACATGGGACATCGTTAAACCACCCCCCAACACCAACATCATCAACTCACACTTCATACTCAAGATCAAATGAGATGAAAACAGGAAAATTGCCTGATACAAGGCACGCCTGGTTGCAAATGGAAACTGTCAATGTGAAGGAATTGACTACAATGAAATCTATGCTGCTGTTGCAAAGCTCCCTTCAGTATGAGCGGTACTTGCCAACATCGCCAGTCAAGGCTGGGAAATTCACCAAGTCGATATCAAGAATGCATACTTGAATGCAACACTTACAGAAGATGTGTACATGCGACCACCACCAGGCTACCTATCACCTGACCAAAAGGGCATGGTCTGCAAGCTCAAACAATCACTCTATGGCCTTAAGCAAGCTGGTTTCGAGTGGTATGAAACACTTGTAGATTATTTCATCCAGATTGGCTTTACCTGCACATCCACTGATCACGCTGTCTTTTATTACCACCCATCCGCCACATCTGACATCACATCAGTCATATCAGTATCAACTGACGACATGGTAATCACAACAAACACCATCAACACAATAAACTGGGTCAAGAACAAGTTCAAGGAGAGATTTGAGATCAGCGACCTTGGCGAAATAAAATGGTTGCTTGGCTTCCAGATTACCTGTGACAAATGCACCCAATCACTTTCCATGTCACAGGACACCTACATTGACAACCTTGTCGAACGTTTTGGACTTGCTGACACTGCTCCAATATCCACCCCTCTTGAACCCGGGATTATACTATCCATAGACCAGTCACCAGCGACACCATCCCAAATCGCTGACATGCAAAATGTCCCATACCGTGAGCTTGTTGGGTCATTTGCCTGGACAGCACTTGGAACCTGTCCCGACATTGCATTTGCTGCATCAACACTTTCTCAATTCCTTCAGAACCCCGGTCACACCCATTGGCAAGCCAGAAAACGAATCATCCGATACTTGAAAGCCACTCCAGATTACACAATCAACATGTCTGATCCAAATGAGGGCATTATTGCATTCGTTGATGCTGATTGGGGCTCACAATCACACCAGCATTCAGTGCAAGGTAGAAAAAGTGCCCCCTTTGTAAGCCCATGGTTGACCATGACCAGGACAGCAGTAAACCCCAAATAAAGAGGTAGAGAGGTGATAAGATCCAGTGAAATCTGCTGGAAGGGGCGAGTGGACGAAGACTGGATGGGGAGCAGGGGAGGACGGGATGGATGGGTGTTGACCTTGTTGGCCTGACAGGTGGCACAACCAAGGACAAAACAGCGGACAAGGGAGAAGAGGCTGGGCCACCAATAGTCCTGAGCAACAAGGTTCTGGGTGCAGAGGACACCAGGGTATCCAGCAGCAGGAGAGTCATGACAAAGGCAGACAACATCCAGGTGAAGCGGTTCTGGAACATAGAGGTGACCCTTGTAGTACAAGAGGCCCTGTTCCATTGACCAGTCCAACACTGACACTCTGGGGAGGAGGGAGGATCCCTCTGCGAGACGTGTCAGAGCAGAAGAGGCCAGAGAATCAGAGGAGGTGAGATCTGTGATTTTCTCAGCAATGGCGACATCCAGAGAGCGAACAAAGAGGTGGTCCGGAAGGAGGGTAATGTTCATGTTGTCAGAAGAGGTGTCAATGTCATACCTGTGGGATAGGGCATCTGCCGGTGCCATCTGTGTGCCAGGGAGGTGGTGGAAGACAAGATCAAAATCCATTAAAAAGAATTGCCATCTAGTGTGACATCTAGAAAGTCATTGGGGTTGGTGGAAATAAATCAGGTTTTTGTGGTCCATTAGCATAGTCACCAGAAGACCAGTTCCCTGAAGATAATATCACCATTCTTCCAGGGCATGAATCACCGTGTTATGGTCAAAGATACCCCCTCCCCTTTTCCCCCTATCATCATTGAGGACGACTGGAATGCGGTGCTCACTCAAGACTGCTCCCTGGCAGAGTGGGATCAATATTTCCATTTCTCGCCTTCTCCTGTGCCGACCACTGCCTTCTAAGGCAGTGCTACTTATTTATGACTCCTTTCTTGTCACAGACACTGCCCTCCTTGGCTATGTTCTTTCGCACATAGCCTCATAGTTCCTGTTATATCACTGACTTGTTATGACTCGATAGTGCCTGCCCTATACTAGTTCAAGCGGAGCTTGAACTAGTTACAATACCATATATAAACCCCTCTCTCCTGTATTTACATCTTCAACCTTGATCTACACAATACCACGTAGTTTCAAGTCTGTTGGTTGATTCTTTCTACCTCATCCTTTAGTCTAAGCCGGGCCTTAGACTTCCTCAATGTCATTGCCGTCCTTGTTGTCGAGGGCCGCTCTTATCCCTAGGTAGGGAACTTCTGTCAGTGAGAGCTGAACCTCTCCAGGTCTGCTTCTAGGACACCGTCCTATGTCACCTGCGTCAAAGGAAGTCTCAGAGACTTCCTGCCACGGCCGCTAGCGTCTCTAGCCGTCACTCACCTCAGTGAGAGAAGGGTACTGCTTGACGCCATAACCCCTTGGTACATCACTTGACACTACTGGTCGTGTCACACGTTACGCATCACGGTTGATCGTAACACATCACAAGAAGTTCCCTATCATAGACGTCATAGTTTCATTCAGCTGGAGAGAAGGTTTTTGACAAGTAGGTGCAAGGTTGGAGGTCTCTGTTGCCATTCTTCTGCATAAGAACTGCCCCAGACACGATGAGGGAGGTGTCTGCCATGACAAAGAAGGGTTTTTCAACATCTGGCATGAGAAGAAGGGGTTTGAAGAGAAACACATGCTTTAGTTGATTGAAGGACTGCTGGCATTCCATTGACCAGGACCAGGGGATCTCCTTCTTTGTGAGATTAATAAGGGGTTGGGTGACTACAGAGAAGTTGGCAATGAATTTTCGGTAGAAGTTGCACAACCCGATGAAGGACCGAACTCCCTTCAGGGACTTGGGGGCAGGAGTGGTAAAGGTTACCCTGGTGGCAACAGGGCAAGAGGGATTCCTAGGAGGGAGAGGAGGTCTGGAATGGAAAGGCGATCAGTAGGAGGAGGAAGGAGAGGACTCGTTTCGATGATTAGAGGCCCTGCATCCTTCCTTGTGGCAGACGAAGCATAGACCCTTTCTCATGTGGTCAGCACGTTGGAGGGGGGAGAGGTGAACAGAGTCTATGTCCATTGCCATGGGGTCTCTGGTGGGTCAGTGGTTTCTCAGGCCAAGACCTTTGTGGAGATCTTCAATCCATTTTCTCTGAGTATTGAAGATTTCCACCTTATCGATCCAGTCTTTGATGGTGGTGGGAACGGGGTGGATGGAGAGTATCATCTCCACTATTTTGGGGTGTACTCCTCAAGCGAACTGGAGCACCAACATGTCATTATCTGTTACTTCTGCCTGAGCAGACAGAAGTCGGAATTGGTTGATAAAATCTTGGAAACTGGTTTCTCTGTTCTGGTTCTGGGCCAACTAATCTAACTCCCTCCTGGCAGTCTCCTTTAGGTTATAGGGGAAGAAGGTCTTCCAGAAGTCTTTTTCAAACTTAGTGAAAGTTCATTTGGCAGGGGTAGTAGAGGGATCAGAAACCTTCCGATATCAGGTCTCAGCGAAGGGAGAGGCCTTGTTCTTCAACTTGTTGAGGCAAGTAAGGAGCTGGGCGTTGTCGTTGTACAGGGTGGTGTTCATAGTGAAATAGGCTTTCATGGCTAAGATCCATTGTGTTGCATTTGTGAAATCTCCCGAGAAATCGTCGGGGAGACCAGCCTTTAATTCTGTTGCTCGAGCACTCATTTCGGCAGTGGGGGTAGAGGTGATAATGGGGGAAGTGAGAGAAGTTGGTGTTACTGTGGGAGGTGGGGGTCAGATGTGTCTGAAGACGATGGGAAAGGGTCCTCTGAGACGAGAGGAGGAGGAGAAGGTTACAAATGGGGAGGGGATCAGCTGCTGAGGCTGTTGGAGTTCTTCGTTGCTGCTTTCTACTGGGGAGTGAAACCCTCGGTTCTGGTGGTGCAAAATGGTGGTGGTCTGCTAGACAGCAGAGGCGAAGGGAAGAGCTAGTTCTTTTGTTACGCAAAGCGGCATTCTAGAGACTAGACCAATGACGAATCACTCACGAAGAGACTGATCATTGGAGTTTAAGTCAGAGAGAAGGGGTCTCAATATCCAATCATGCAGCTGGAGCTCTCAGAGTACTAGAACAACGCTTGATTGTGTAGAACTAGCTAAAGAACATGGATGCTATCAATGGGTATTTATAGGACGGCTGTTGAAGCATGGACCATGCTGTACAGATAGCAAGAGAGTGAAGAGGATCAAAAGAGGAAGTAGGAGAGATAAGCTCCCCTCAGAGATAGAAGAGACTCGGACTTGGATAAGGAGATAGGGAATAATCGGAATAGAATGGTCTTATCACATGGGAAAAGGGTAATGGGGACAATCAGTCCTAAAGGAGAAATATAGAGGGTGGAAACCAATGATGGAAAAAGAGCGAAGGGGGACATTACTGAAGGGGTCCAACTCAACTGTAACAGGTAGGTTCATCAATGTTCTCAATGGGTACAGGTGCAGGATGTGAGGCCGCAAGGGTGTCTAGAGCGGCAGAGATGACTGAGCAGATATGCTCTTGGTCAGGGTAATCCTCTGAGGGGGAAGAGTCTTCTTCATCTTCCTCAGGCGGAGGTAGTGCGGAGGTGGTAACATGGGAAGTAGGGAGGTTGAATGATGGAAGGAAGGAAGGGTTGGGTTGTGGAGAAGACTGGAAGGGATTTTCCCAGGGACGAGCAAAGGAATTGGTGGGTCCTGCTCCGGATATTCAATGAGACGTGATGACAATGAGTGTTGCTCAACTTAGAGCAACGAGGGATAGTGACAGGTGGAGTAGAAACCTAGGTGTGGAGAGCACTAGGAAAAGAGAACCTTGATCTTTTGTTACGATCAACCATAATGCATAATGTGTGACACAACCAGTAGTGTCAAGTGATGTACCAAGGGGTTTTGGCATCCAGCGGTATCCTTCTCTCACTGGTGTGAGCGACGGCTAGATACTCTAGTGGCCATGGCAGGAAGTCTCCAAGACTCCCTTCAACACAGGTGGCATAGGATGAAGTCCTAGAAGCAGACCTGGAGAGGTTCAGCTCTTACTGACAGAGGTTCCCTACCTAGGGATAGGAGTGGCTTTTGATGATGAGGACAGCAACAATGTTGAGGAAATCTAAGGCCTGGCTTAGACTAGAGGATGAGGTAGAAAGAATCAACCAACAGACTTGAAACTATGTGGTATTGTGTAGATCAAGGTTAGAGATATAAATATGAGAGAGAGAGATTTATATAGGGTATTGTAATGAGTTCAAGCGGAGCTTGAACTAGTGTAGGGCAGGCACTTATCGAGTCATAATGAGTCAGGGATATTAAAGGAACTATGAGGCTATGCGCAAGAGAGCATAGCCAAGAAGGGCAGTGTCTGTGACAAGAAATGAGTCATAAATAAGTAGCACTGCCTAGAAGGCAGTGGTCAGTACAGGAGATGGAGAGAAATGGAAGTATTGATCCCACTCCACCAGGGAGCAGTCTTGTGAGAGTGAGTCGTCCTCATTGATAATAGGGGAAAAAGGGGAGGGGGTATCCTCGACCATAACAGCGTGTGGGAGAAGAATGCAACAGGGTGAAGGTCTTTGTTGGAGGAGGGGATGGAGAGAATGCCAGCGATGGCATAGTTGGAGGTGTCAGTCTCAACAGTAATAGGAGCGTCAGGGTCCCAGTGAACCAGGACCAGAGCAGTAGTGAACACATCCTTGAGGCGTTGGAAGGACTTGTAGCAGGTGTTGGAGAAATTCCAAGTGACGTCCTTGCAGGTGAGGCGAGTCAGCAGAACCACGATGTCAGAGTATTTGTGGATGAAGCAGCGGTAAAAGTTGGCAAAGCCCAGGAAGGACTGAATGTCCTTAACCTTCCAGGGTTTGGGCCAATTTAGAATCATCTTGATTTTGTCCTGGGCCATGGTAAGCCCAGAGGGGGAAAGGATGTATCCGAGATATTCAACAGTGTCCAAGTGCCATTTGCACTTCTCTGGCTTAAGGTAAAGCCCATGGGCACAGAGGCGATGTAGGACTTCTCAAACATGTTTGCGATGTGAGACAGTGTCGGAGGAGTAGATGAGAATGTCATCAAGGTAGATCACAATGGAGATGTCCAGCATGTTGGAGAAGATGGTGTTGATGAATTGCTGGAATGCCGCTGGAGCGTTTGTGAGTCTGAAGGGCATTACAAGCCATTTGAAGGAACCGTAGTGGGTGCAGAAGGTGGTCTTCCACTCATTGCCTTCAGCGATGCAGACCAGGTGGTATGTGTGCCGGAGGTCGAGCTTAGTGTATATCTTGGCACCGCTAGGAGCTTCAAGGAGGTCAGAGGTGCGAGGGAGAGGGTAACAATCCTTCTTTGTGATCTTGTTGAATCCTTGGAAATCGACACAGAGTCAAAGGGATCCGTCTTTCTTGCGGATGAAGTGTATTGGGGCTGTGTGGGGAGAAGTGGATTGTCAGATGAAACTGATTCAGAGGTGCTCATCGACAAAGTCTCGGAGCACCCCTTGTTCAGAAGGGGAGATGGAGTAGAGCTGACCAATGGGGGGCTCTGCGTTCTCTTCCAAGTCAATCTTCAGGTCAAAGGGCTGGTGGGGAGGTAGGGTGTCAGCTTTCTTCTTACTGAAGATGTCCGTGTAGTCATGGTACTCTGAAGGCACCCCCGAGAGGTCCGGGGGGCGTTGGAAGGGGAATCAGAGACAGTGGTGGAGCAGGTGGAGAGCGCCTTTAGAGAGAGGGTGAATTGGACAGATCCTTCTAGCTTGCATGCACACTTGAAAGTGGCAGCGTTGACAAAGGAGATTGGTGGGCACATGAGGCCCGGTGCTTTGGGTGTTGCCAGGAGTGTTTCAAGAGGTGGGTTGTCAGAGGATAGAGCCTAGTTGATTACATAATGCGTCGAGCGGACTCATCACCGCTCAACGGACTTAGACCTACCTCAGTTGGTTGCCATACAACCTACTGAGGTAAGACATCATTTACTTACTTCTTTGATACACTACTTATACACCTGTAGGTATATATTTTCTACAGGTGAATACAATATAGTTGGTTGCCATACAACCTACTGAGGTATATATTTCCTACAAACCGGAGGTAGATGTCGGGGTTGGCATTCCTGCGCAGGAGGTCCGGAAGGAGATGCTGCTCATAGCCCAGTCAATCAACAGATTGTAGCGGGTGAGCCAGCAATGTCCGAGAACAATGCTACATGAAGAATCCAATGAGGTGACATAAAATGTCACAGAGGTGGCAACACCCGAGGTGAAGGCTAAACTGAGGTCTATAGTGGAGGAATTGGAGGAAGCAGAGGACCCATCAAAGAGACGGAGAGAAAGTGGGGAAATGGGGTATGTAGGGAGCTTACAGTGAGCAACAAAACCATTGCAATGTTTGGTAGTTTTGAATAGTTCATAGTATAGCATGTCTGTCTGTGGGAATCTCGCTTACCACTAGGGAGATGGAATAAACTAGACACTATTGGCTCTCCA
>JBBPKR010000139.1:0-16423 GCA_038089375.1 Pseudoaustroboletus valens | reverse complement strand
GAGAGCCAATAGTGTCTAGTTTATTCCATCTCCCTAGTGGTAAGCGAGATTCCCACGGACAGACATGCTATACTATGAACTATTCAAAACTACCAAACATTGCAATGGTTTTGTTGCTCACTGTATGAATGCTGCCACCCCAGATATCCATCTCCGACCCCCTGAGTCTTATATGGCTTACTCTGCCTGTCTGTTGACAGCACTCTGGCAATGTTGTTGCCACTCTGTTTGACTGTGCTGCCCCTTTTACCCCTCTGTGCTGCCCTTTCTGCCTCCCTGCCATCTGTCCATGCCTCCTCACTTGCCTTTTCTCGATACTGGGACATTAAGCTTAAGGGGGGAATAGGCTCCCACTGCATTTTTTATTTTTCTGCCCATTTTAGCCTGTGTTACGCGAAGCGGCGTTCTGAGTCTTAGACCAAGGAGGAATCGCTCACGAAGAGTCCGCTCCTTGGAGTTCAAAGACAAGTGGGAAGGGTCTCGATATCCAGACACACCGCTGGAGCTCTCGGAGGACTAGAACAATGCTTGATTGCGTAGAACTAGCTAAAGGACATGATTGTACTGCTACAGGTATTTAAGGGTCGACCTTGAGTGCACAGACCAAGCTGTGTTAACAGTGGGGAAGGAGAGGAGAACGAAATAGGACGAAGAGATAAGAAAGACAAGACGATAAGGAGATAGTGACTCATGTTGAATGAGTCACACTGATAGGAAGAATTCGGAAGAAGATAGGAACTGAAAGGAGATAAGCCATGTGGCTTTTATCTAGCGAGAGAGGGAAGCCAAGGACGGTCGAGAGTTAAGGAATAACAACAAGGGAGAAAAGAGACAATGTCCAGCGAAGACAATGGCAGGTTGAGAGCGCTCTCCACGGCAACTGTAACAGCCTGCTGCCCCTTTTGTTCTGACTCCGTGCCCACATGGACTACAAGTCTGTGTGCTTTTCCCATGCTCCAGCACTTTTAGTGGCAAGCCTGTCCTCATTCCGAGTCTGTCACTTATTCTCAGTTACTCTGACTCCTGTACTCTGCACCTTTGACAAGTCTGTGTGCTTTCCCATGCTCCGACACTTTCAGTGGCAAGCCTGTCCTTATTCCAAGTCTGTCACTTATCCTCAGTTACTCTGACTCCTGCACTCTGCACCTTTGACAAGTCCATGTGCTTTTCCTACACTCTGGCACTTTTAGTGGCAAGCTCATCCTCATTCTGAGTCCATTGCAGGACTTTTGCCTTTTCCCATGGTCTGAACTTCACTCAGTGAGCTCAAACTATTGCATCCATGTAGGGTCTCTAGCATTCCTGTTACCCCCATCCTCATCCCATCTCCTCCATTTATCCTGTTTTATTTCATTTGACCTTTCCACTATTTCTGTAGGCCTAGTGCCTCACTCTGGGCCCTTACAAGACCACTCCAATCCATTCCTCTATCCTCTGGTCCCTATCCAAGATCTGCTCTGGACTGTGATTCTGAACTTGAACTCCCCTACCCAACTCTGTCTCTGTTCTCTGATTCTGTTTCCTTGTTTCCTTCTGTTCTCCTGCTATGTCTTTTTTGTTTTTCTAATTTCCAGTTTCTGACTCTGTTTTTTCGTGTTTCTCACCCATAAGACCTTCAAGAGTTCAGGCCTAAGGGGGGAATACTATCATATACTGTGCAACTCCAACCTCTTCAGTTTCAACTCCAGACCAACTCCACTTGGATCTTCTTCAGGACACAACTCCTGAACTCCGGACCTCCTGTATCTAACTCAGTTCCTCCTGTTTTAGATTAGTTCTGGCACATGAATCACTCTGAGGCTGTGCAAACAGCTTTCCTATGCTCTGGTTATGTTTCCATTCTGAGTCAGTTTCACTTATCCATATTTAGTTCTGACTAATTCCTGTACACTCCATTAGCTATTTAAGCTTGTAGTTACCACTCCATTGTACTTTAGTTAGAATCTTGACTTTAACTGTGATAGTTGCATTTTCCCATCTGTCCTATCCTTTCTTCTCTGAAATTAGAGACACCACTTCACACACAAGGGCGCAGTGCTCCCTCCAAGTTGCTGAAGCCAAGTCTCTCCAACCCCTATCAACTCTGGAGTTACCTGGAGTTGTATCAGAGTGGACCGAGTTTTAACATTTTAACATTTTTGCTATTTTTGTTTCATTGGGCAATCATGAAAAAGGAGCAAACAATGACATTAAATTGCACAAAAGAACTACATATGTAAGTAAATAAAGTAATATAGAAGGAATTTCATCCTATTATGACATACTGTTGTCATGCATTGTCATCCTGGCCCCATCATGTCATGGCATCCATTGCATCGGTTGATACATTGTGATGCCACATTGTGTTGTTTGTTGTCACAACATATATCAGCAAATCTGTTAAGTTCATACAACTCCAATAGGAACTCTGAGTGACAGAGCTGCTAAGTCACATGGGGCTTCAGCTTCACCTTATATGGTGCACCCTTGTAGGAGTTCAAGCTCCAGGATTTCGGAGACCAGAGGTCAAAGGGTCAGAGATGTTGAGCTCACTGCCATAAATGACAACAAGGCTACGACTAGTACGGAATAGAAGAGAGTCATCTAGACTCAAGGGGAACAGGTGAGGGATCAGGAGCTGGAGGCATATTACTAATGGAGCATATAGCTTTAGTAAGGTATTGGTAAGAAGATGGGAGCAGATGTGATATGAACTGGAGCTGTGCTCCTAAGCAAGGCACAGGTTCAGGATATGAACTGAAGTGAGTCTAATATAAAAGTAACCAAGAGCATACATACATACAGAGAATGGAGAGAGTAATGATAGAGGACACATAGGTCTGGAGTCATGGAGGTGTGTTGATTGAGGAGAACACAGCAGAGTTGATGAGAACAATGACCAGAGGTACATTGGAGGATGAAGTTGTACTTATCAAAATTCTAGGATATGACAGTATTCTCCTCTTAGGCCTGAACCCCTGAAGGCCTTGTGGTTGGTGGACTGGGGACAATGCAGAGTATGGAGCTGGGTTTGAAATTTTTTTGATTGTTCCTCATTTTTTCATCATTGATGTCTTTCTATCCTGACATCCAAGACTAGTCTGACAAACGACTGGCAGAGTGCAATGGCAATGACAAGTTGCTTTGTGATGCAAAGTTCATTGAACACAGGCAACAATGAGCAAAAGCCAAGGTGGAGAAAGAGGCACATGTTACAGTTGCTGAGAAGGTATTTACCAATCTTCCTTTATCTTTGTTGGACATCATTTTCTTTGTTCCTTTGCGATACTCCCTGACCCTAGACCGACCCTGGGTCCCTTTCCTTTCCTTTCAATAGAGTGTTCTTTACTTCCTCTATCTCCTTATTCCATTCTGAGTCCGTCCTATCATAGCATGACTCATTCAATATGAATCACTATCTCTTATCTATGACTCGATCCTTATCCCATACTTCCTTATATGTTTCACTTTGTCTTTCCCCTACTGGTCACACTTGATCTGTGCTCCAGTAGCATATCTATAAATATCCATCAGTAGCTCTGTGTTCTGTAGCTAATTCTACACAATCAAGTATTATTCTAGTACTCCGAGAGCTCCAGCTGTGTGACTGGATATCGAGACCCCTGTTTCTTGACTTGAACTCCAAAGATCAGTCTCTTCATGAGTGATTTGTCTTTGATCTAGTCTCTAAGATGCCGCTTTGCATAATAAAAGAACTAGCTCCTTCCCTGGCCTCTGCTACCTAGCAGACCACTGCCATTTCGCGCCATCAGCACAAAGAGTTTCACTCCCCAGAAGAAAGCAGCAATGAAGAAGAGCCCAGACAGCCTCAGTAGCCACCAACTCCCTTCCTATTCATAATATCCTTCTCCTCCTCTTGCCTTAGAGGAACCTTCCCAGTTATCTCCAGACAAGTCAGACCCTTACCCCCCATAGTACAACTGATGTCTTCCACTCCCTCCATTACCACCTCTACCCCTGCTGCCAGAATGAACACTAGAGCTACAGAATTAAAGGCTGGTCTCCCTGAGGACTTTTCAGGAGATTTCACAAATGTGACATAATAAATCCTGGCCATGAAGGTCTATTTCACTATAAATAGCACCCTGTATAATGACAATGTAAAGATGTATGTAAGGATTGCTGAGAAGGTGGGGATGTGAGTTGGGTCGTCCCAAGAGTCTTCCAGGTCAGACAGGGTATTGTAAAGGCTAGTCTGGGTCAAGGGAAGGTGAGTCCGTGGTCAACACAGGTGGTCCGGACCATGGGAAAAACGGACAGGTAGAGTGGAGCATGTATGTAAGAGATAAGTGAGATGGAACGATGATGGATGTGCTTGGAACAGTAACAGATAATGTCACATTGGTCCTTCAATTCACTCAAGGAGTACACCCAAAAATAGCAGAGATGATACTCTCCATTCACCCAGTACCCACCACCATCAAGGACTGGATAGACAAGGCTGAGATCTTCAATACTTAAAGAAGGCAAATTGAAGATCTCTGAAAGGGTCTTGATTTGGGAAACCACTGACCCACCAGGGACCCCATGACGATGGATGTAGATTTCATTCGCCTCTCCCCCCTCCAATGTGCAGACCATATAAGAAAAGGACTCTGCTTTGTCTGCCACCAGGAAGGCTGCAGAGCTTCCAATCACCGAAATGGCACCTCCACTTCCTCACCTTGCCAACCCCCCCTCTCCAGACCTCCCCTCCCCTCTTGGAATCCATCATGACCCATAGCAGCCAGAGTGGCCTCTACAACACCAGCACCCTCCAGATCCAACCTAGGGAGGTATATAGACTCTCTAACCTCCAAGAAAGTTTCAAAGGAAGAAATCCTTCATGTTCTGCAAACAGTCTATGATGAAAATAAGGCTGAGACAATTTCCTCCACCAAGGTTGAAGAAGTCAAGGTGGATTTTTGAAAAGGAAGGATGCCTCAACATCTCCCCTTCCTAAAGTAACTATTGCCTCTGTGTACAATACTGGTAGCAAGGAATGGTCTATAAAACTTCCTATTACCCTATGTACCACAGAAGGACAACAAATTGTCAATGAAATTGTGCTGGTAGACAGTGGAGCTACTGGCAACTTTGTAGATCGGGAGCTCGCCCTCCAACTTAACCTCCCCCTTACTTGAATGACTATCTCTGTCATTGCCTCAAATGTAGATGGGACACCAAACAAGAGAGGAATTATTCATTACAAGACAGTCTTAAACCTTCGGATAGGAAACACTGAAAAAAGAAAGGAGTTCTATATTCTAAGGTGTGGAAAGAAAAAGGTAATCCTGGGGCTCTCCTGGCTGCAAAAGGCCAACCTGCTCATCAACTGGAAAACCGGAGTTGTTTCTATCCCCAAATCCTCTCCTGACTCCCACCTCACTGAATATCTTGAAGTATGAAAGACAACCATTACTACAGAAATCGCAATGGAACAACTGAAGGAAAAGATTATTCTCCCCATGGAACTCGAAGAGTATAAGGATGTCTTCGAGAAACCCACCAGTTCATCCTTACCTTCATCTCACCCCTGGGACCATGCCATTGAATTAAAAGAAGACTTTGTACTCAAGGTTACCAAGGCATACTCCCTTAACTCAAAGGAACTCCTAGCCTGTAAGGAGTTTATTAACAAGCATCTATCCCCACAAGCATCTTCATTCTTCTTCATTCCAAAGAAGGATGGCACTCTTTGACCTTGTCAGGATTACCAATACCTCAACTTGACCACAGTAAAGAATGCCTATCCCCTCCCTCATATTTCTGATCTCATTGACAAACTGAAGGGATCCACCCTCTTTACCAAACTAGACACTCGTTGGGGATATAATAATGTCTTGATTGAACCAGAAGATCAGTGAAAGACTGCTTTCATCACTCCTTTTGGTCTTTTTGAACCCAATGTCATGTTCTTTGGTTTTTGCAACACTCCCCCTACCTTCCAAGCTATGATGAATGACATCTTTGGTGATTTTCTTGCTGAGGGATGGCTCATCATTTACATGGATGACTTCATGATCCACTCTGGCAATGACCTTACCCTTCATTGGGAGAGAGTAAGAAAGGTTTTACAATGCATCCAAGAACATAACCTTCACTTTAAATTGGAAAAGTGTGTTTTTGCTTCTAATGAAGTAGAATTCCTTGGACTAGTCATTCAACCTGGACAACTACACATGGACCCTGCCAAACTCTCTGCTATTCAGGACTGGGAACCCCCCAAGTCTCTGAAAGGTGTTTGATCCTTCATTGGGTTCTGTAACTTCTATTGAAAGTTCATCACCAATTTCTCTTCAGTTGCCCAACCTCTGATCAATCTCACCAAGAAGGAAGTCTTCTGACTCTGGTCTGCCAACTGTCAATCATCCTTTGATCAGCTGAAGCAGCTATTCCTTTCCAAACCCCTACTCCTCATGCCCAATGTTGCTAAATCCTTTTTTGTCATGACAGACACCTCTCTCATAGCATCTGGAGCTGTCCTTATGCAGAAAAATGGGAATGGGGACCTGCAACCATGCACTTATCTGTCCAAAACTTTCTCCCCTGCAGAGCACAACTATGATGTCTATGATAGGGAACTCCTTGCTGTCATCCACACTCTGGAGGAATGGTGACACTATCTCCAGGGAACCAGTCTTCCAGTAACTATGCTCACCAATCACAAGAATTTGACTTACTTCCACCAACCCCAGCATCTCTCCAGACGACACACTCGATGGCAGTTTCTTCTGAGGGACTTTGATCTCATCTTCCACCACCTCTCTGGTATTCAAATGGCTCCCACCAATGTCCTTTCCTGAAAATACAATGTCGACACCACATCTGACAACATTGATGTCACCCTCCTCCCAGACCACCTTTTTGTTCAATCCCTGGACACAGCCATTGCAGAAAAGATCACTCATCTCACCTCCTCTAACGCCCTGGCCTCCTCTACCCTTTCCTGCCTGGTAGAAGGCTCCTCTCTCCTCTCCAGAGCATTAGCATTGGACTGGTCAATGGAGCATAGCCTTCTCTATTACAAGGGTCATCTCTATGTTCCAGAACTGCCTCACTTGGATGTCATCCGCTCATGCCATGACTCCCCTGCCACTGGGCATTCTGGTATTCTGCACCCAGAACCTCGTGGCTTGAGATTACTGGTGACCTGGTCTTTTCTCCCTGGTTCATTGCTTTGTTCTTGGTTGTGCCACCTGCCAGGCCAACAAGGTCAATACCCATCTGTCCCATCCCCCACTACTCCCTATTCAGTTCTCATCAACTTGCCTATTTTAACCGATTTCGCTAGACCTTATCACTTCTCTACCCTTTTCCTCAGGATTTACTGCTATCTTGGTCATGGTCAACCATGGGCTTACAAAGTGGGTACTTTTTCTGCCCTGCACTGATTCCATCATGGCCAAAAGAGTAGCCTCTCTCTTTTTCAAAAGAATCTTTCCCAGATTTGACCTCCACAACAAATGTATCTCTGACAGAGGACCTCAGTTTGCCTCCACATTTGCCAAGGAACTTGCCCGCCTTCTAAACTATGATATTGCCCTCTCCACAGCCTACTATCCTTAAACCAATAGGGAAACCAAATAAGTGAACCAAGAACTGGAAACCTACCTATGAATCTTTTGCTCTAGCAAACCCGATAGCTGGGTCTCTCTACTACCTCTGGCCAAATTCATTCACAACTCCTCTACTCATTCATCCACCAATCAATCCCCCTTCTTCCTGATGATGGGGTATGAGCCCAGGGCTTATTCAACAATTGGAAAAACCTTCCTACCAACATTAGAAAACCGCCTATCTCTTATTGAGCAAGGAAGAAAAGAAGCCCTGGCAGCATACAAAAGATCCCATCAGATCATGAGAGAACACTCCCTATCTCGCTTCTCCCCATGGAAAGTCAGAGATAAGGTCTGGCTAGACAACTGGAACCTTCATTTCCACTATCCCTTCAAGAAGCTTGCTCTAAGAAGGGAAGGATCCTTTGAGATTACTCAGGTAATCTCCCCTGTGACTTATCGCCTCAAACTCCCCCCCACATGGTGCATCCATGACATGTTTCACACTTCCCTCTTATCTACCTATAGGAAGACTGTGTAACACGGCTCTAACTTCCTATCTTCATCCCCTGAAAAGATAGAAGGTGAAGAAGAGTATGAAGTAGAACAAATCCTCTCACACCAAGGACCACGAGGCAAGAGGCAGTACCTGGGATCCTGGAAAGGATGGCCATTGTTGAAGAATACCTGGAAACCTGAAGCAAACCTTTCCCACTCTGATGAACTCCTCCTCTCTTATAAGGCCAGTCGTTCTTCTGCCTTCCCTGTCTAAATTTCCTCCACCATGGCTAGAAATTACCTCTCCTCTGCTTCTCATTCCACTGCTGCTGCTTGCTCCTCCACCTCCTTCTCTGTTCACAGAAACAATCCCTCAGGCTCCATTGACATGACTGACCCGGGAATGACCTCTGTCTTTGATACCAACTCTGACTATGACCTCTCCATGGGTCATATCCACCCTGACACCCTCATTGTCCCCTCTCTCCTTCCTGATGAAATCAGGGATGAGATCCTCTCTGCTGCCCTTGAGTTCCCTCCTATTATGTATACCATCACTGAAAGAATTGGGTTAAATAGAGACCCCATTGCATGTAATTTTCTTCTTATATATTTTGCCTTCACTTGTCTTTGTCTTTTTGAAGGTGACCCTAAGACAGATAGTCTAGGACCTACTCTTCAATACCAGAGGACACAACGAGGGGTGAGGAGCATTTATTAGGGAAATCCCAACAAGGACGAAACTGGTTTGTCCAGTTGAATGTCATTCATACTTATACTACTACAGGCTGCACACAGACCAAGCTGTGTCAGGTACTATCTATGATAAGGGTTACTATACATGGGTATATGACTCTCATGCTCATATGAAAAGAAGAGAAAATGACAGAGATTAAGTACACATGAAAGATAAGAGATTACCCCCTTACTAGAGGTGGAGATTCCAAATCTACCCACGCAATGTTGATCCCGAGATGAAATTTTCATAAGGCCGGAATAACCTGGCAAAGTCCCCCAGGGACAGCCCTCATAAACGTCGAGGGGCTGCCGGATGTTGACAGTGAAATGACTGAATTGCATCTGGGGCATTGTGCAATCCAGAGGCTGGCTCCCACATTCGGTTCTCAATGCTGTAGCCCTTCTAATGCACTAAATACTGAAAACCCTGTCCCACAGGGCACGAGTCCACAATGTAGTCAACTTCATATTCCTTGGAGCCGACTTCATCAACCACTATTGGACCAGGTTTATTGACTGGCTGCCCATCCAATGGGGGAAAGTACAGTTTCATACAGGAGACATTGACAGTCTCATGAATCCTCATTCTTTTAGGCAGGTGCAAGATTACTGCATTAGTCCCAACCACATTCCAAATGGTATAGGGTCCTATCCAGTGCTCTGTTAATTTCGGGGACAAATGATTCCCCAAGGCCAGGTTTTTGGTTGACAACCAGATCTGATCCCCTATTTGATATGCTGGGACAGCAGTGCGATGTCGGTCAGCTTGTGCCTTCATCAGATCATGTGTCGTTAGTAATGCATCTCATGCATTTGTAAGCACCTGTTTCATGCAAGTGGTGAAGTCTGTGACTGCAGGAGCTGCTGTGGTTCTCAGTTCAATTCCCATTCAAGGGATGAACATTTTGGTAAGCAAGAACAGTGTGGCCTTCATAGCGGTCAACTGTGTGTTATTGAAGGTAAACTGGGCAAGGGCTGGCCATTCTACCGATTGATCCTGTTTTTCCACTATAAACATGCACAAGTACTATTGTAGTTGTTTGAGGCAGATTGGACAAAAGGAGCGATCTAGCCGAACAATGAGTCACCCAGGGAGCAAACTGGAGTCCACTGTGAGTAACTAAGTGGTATTGAGCAATGAACAAAGAGCTACAGACCTGGAGTCCACTGTGAGTAACTGAGAAGCAAAAACAGTGGACTCCGAGCCTTTGTGGTGTGGCTGTAAATACTGGTAAACAACTGACAGCCACAAGTGGCCACAAAGCACCATAATTGACTATAAAGGGAAAAACAAGTGTGAAGAGCAGCCACAAAGGCCTAGGAAGATGGGGAAAGATGGTATATAGGTAATTGACCATGGGGAACACGATGGTGATGGTTAGGAAGCGATTAGAGAACGGGAATAGGGTGAAATAAGTAAAATCGCACTATAGGTGTGCAATCACCACAACTAACAGTAGTTCCCTGTTTACATGCTCTATCTGACCATCTGTTTGGAGATGATAGGCCATAGACATTCATCGCTCTATTTGTAGCATTTTACATAATGCCTCCATGACCTGTGAGGCAAACTGGGGTCTACAATCTGAAATGAGGGTGGTGGGAAGTCCATGGTGCTTCCATACATAATCCCAATATAGTGCTGCTGTTTCCAAGGCCATGACCATTTTTGTTGTGGAAATAAAAGCCACTTCTTTCGAGAAGCAATCCATGACAACTAAAATGGCATCAAAGCCACTGATTTTGGGCAAACTGGTAATGAAATTGGTGGAGATATCCTCCCATGGTCCTTTTGGTACTTCTAGTAGCACTAAAAGACCAGCTGGTGCATAATTGGTGGGTTTCATTTTTGCACACCATTCACATCTTCAGCAATATTCAATGATGTCCTGCTTATGGCCTGGCCATTTGTAATAGCAGGTGAGCATTTCTGTGGTCTTGTCCACCCCTTTATGCCCCACTAGTGGGTGGTCATGATAACAAGTGATGACCTCTTAGCAGAGATTGGGTGGTACCCATATTTTATTGTCGAATATCCAGATACCTAGTTTATCCGCACTCCCATTGGGATTTCATATGGTGGCATGTGCTTGTAATATTCACTCAAACAAGTTCTTTTTAGTACCTATTTAAGTGATGACTTTTTCAGGTGGAATGAATGTGATATTTTGGTTGTCATTTTCGACTCCTATGATATGGTTTTCTTGTCTGGATAGAGCATCGGCTTTGCCCATGGTGGTGCTTGGTTTGTTAATTAATTTATAGTTGAATCATGATAAATATTGTGCCCATCTGGCCTGCTAGTGACTCAGGTTTTGTGATGTCATAAAATACTGGAGATTCTTGTGATCAGTTCAGATTTCAAAAGGAAAGTGGGCGCCCTCTAGATGGTGATGCCATTGTTCTAAAGCAGAAATGGTGGGTAGCATTTCTTTATCCATAATTGGGTAGTTGCGCTCCTCCAGTGTCATGGCGTGGGACATATAGGCCACTGGATGCCATTTATCCTCTTTTTATGTAGGGAGCACAGCTCCTACTGCAAAGTCTGAGGCATCACATTCTACTCTATATGGTGTGGTATCATTGGGGTATGCCAGTATGGGTGCAGTGGTGAATTTTAACTTAAGCATGTCAAATGTGTCTTGCTGATCTTTTTCCCAGACCCAGGGTTGATCTTTCTTAGTCAAGTTGTGAAGGGGTCATGCTACCTGGGAGTATCCATTAATGAATCTCTGGTAGAAGTTGACCAGCCTCAAGAAGCTTCTAACTCCTTTTACGTTGATGGGGGCTGTCCATCCCACTATCCCATTAAGTTTGGCTTCACTCATGACTATGCCTTTGGTGGAAACATCCATGCCCAGCATTTCCACCTTAGTCTGAAAGAAGGCACATTTTTCCGGTTTTACAAATAGGTTGTGCTTCCTGAGTCATGCTAGCACTTCTCAAACCTTTTTTATGTGTTCTTCCCGATTGGGGGTGTTGGTGAATATTAATAGGTCATCAATATATACTATGACTACATCCTCCATATCTCTGAAGATTTCATTCATCATTTGTTGGAAGGTGGCTGGGGGGTTGCACTGCCCAAAGAATATTACTGTTGATTTGAATGATCCTTTGTGGCATATGAAAGCTGCCTTCCATTCATCTCCTTCCTTTATGCAGACATTGTTATGTCCCCAACATAAATCCATTTTCATAAAGAGCTTAGCTCCTTTTAATTTATCAATGAGTTGGGAAATAAGTGGTAAGGGATAGTTATTTTGACGGTTCTCTCATTTAAATATCAGTAATCTATGACCATCTGCTTCTTTCCTTCCTTTTTTGAAATGAAAAACACTGGCGAGGTTTGTGAGAATTTGAATGATTGGATATACCCCTTAGATAGTTGATCATCGAGAAATGCCTGCACTTCTGCTTGTCTGTCCGGACTCATGGGGATTACCCTTCCTTTCTTGGGTTTGAAGTCTGGTTTTAAATCTATTGCATGATCCCATGGCTTTCTTTCAGGTATGTGTTCACTGGCCTTCTTCGAGAAAACATCTAAATAGTTGTGATATTTCCAAGGGTCTAGATTAAAGGGGTCTTCAAATACAGGGTTTTGTACAGTATTTAATTGTGCTTACCTGCACATATGCCCATATTCGTTTTCTCATCTTTCTGCTTGGGTCCTATAGGTTGCATTCAACTCTTGGCAGGAAGCTGAACATCTTATCATAGCTACATGTCCGGTTTCCCAATTAATGCAAGGATTGCGGTGTTGCAACCATGTGTTTCCAATGATCATTTGGTTCCTGCCCAAATTCATGACTTCCACTATTATCTTCTCTCAGTATCCTTCGAAGTCCATGACTAGTACCGCTCGGTAGGTAACACTCCCTGCTTGATTTAACATGTTATCAGTATTATACACAGAAATGAGTTGTTTCAAAGATTCCATTGGGATTCAGTTGTTCATCGCCCATTCCCTGTTGATGAAAGTTCCTCCTGCTCCACTATCTAACAACATATTTACAGTAATCTTTTGGTATTTTTGTATTATTTTATTTTTATGGTGAGTTTGCCTTCGAAGTTAATAACTCAAATGGTGCATGAAGTCGAGCTCTCCCAAAACTCTTTCTGAATGGTTTTCATATTATATGTAAGAGAAGAAAGTGGGGAAGGTTCATGTATAGTACAATCAAGAGGTTCAAATTTTTGATCCAATAAGTTCTGGTATGGTTCTACAAAAAAAAAAATTTCTTTATTACTACCAGAATTAAACACTCCTATCGTGGAGCTGCGCTTATTTTGAGATGCTGGTATGCTAGATTCAGGGAGGCTTCCCTATCATGAATCTAGATTTTCCTCTTTGAGACAAGAAAAGCTATTTCTAAATGAATTACATATTACACTGTCTAAGTGGGGTAATCAAGGGCTTGATCTCATCACCCCCTCCATTTTTCCTTCACTTCCATCTCTTCTAGATCTCAGAAGACAGCCCTCATGGCTTCATATTCCAATCCTTGGACTGCCTTAAGCCAATGGTCAGACTCTGCCTTTGATAATGAGGTGACCACCCCAGAACTATTTGTTATAGCAGCATTCTCCGCTTCCTTTCCCACAACATTTACTGCTTTACAGTACCTGGACTTGTGCCCTCCTCTAGACCATCCACAATTGGGGCACTTGATGGACAGCTTTAGGCATTCCCTAGCCATATGGCCATCCACGCCACAGTTGAAACATTCCTTGGGTGGTGTGCGACCTATGGCATCCATGTCCATAGCATTGGGATCTTGATACAGGATTTTCCTGGCTGTGGGGGGATCCTGATCCCGCATTTCAAAGCTCTCTAGTGCTTCTGCATATCTCTGGATCAGAGGGATACAGTTGGATACCAAGACTTCCCTTTTGTCGTCCAGAAAGATGTGGCGGATGATGTTCTGTTGCACTGCTCTTTTCAAAAGACTGACCCCTTCACTGTGGGAGACAGCCACCATTTCGAACAGGGCTACCCATTTTGTGACGAAGACCTGAGTTCGTTCTCCATAATATTGTTGCATGACCCTCAATTGTTGGCAGGCTATGTCCTGCTCGTTTCCAATGGTGAAATGGCTGCGGATCTTGGTCTCTACCTCCGTGATGTTAGGGTAGTTGTTTGGCCCTTTTCCCCAATGCTTTTTTATCCTGTTTCAGACCCATAATCCCGCACCATTCTTATCCACTTCCTCCCCTTTTGCACTGATCCTAGATAAGATGGCCAGTGCCTTGTCCTTGTGGGTGGCATACATCTCTTTATGAAAATCAAGGTAAACCAAGATCTTCATCCACCATTCTTCAAAGCATTGGTAAAACCCATTAAAGTGTCCTGGGTCAGGGACCGGTACAATGGTTTTTCACACTTCTACGGATGCGATTGGAGTGACAGAGTGGGCCTGTTGGTCCCTTAGAGTGGCAAGGGTAGTGGCAAGGAGTTCAATCTGGGCTCGGAGATTGTCCATGGTAACTGTGCCCGATATTCTTACTGTTGGTTCCTTGATTGATGGGGACGACAGGTGGAAATTCAAGGAGGAACTCTCTTCATCCAATGTAGAGATGTTCGTCATGAACATAGATAGAGAGGGTGCCTTTCAGGAGGTTGAGGCAGTCCTGGATGATAATAGGGTCAGTAGTGCCGGTGATTTCAAAGAAGAACTAACTGTCAGAAATGTTGTTATCTGATAGGCCAGATGTTGAGAGTTGGGAAATGGGGAACATGGGGCGGACGGCGAGCATCATGTTTCTGAAATAAACTGCCAGATTGACTATCTTCGCCTATTTACAGATGTGCGAAATTTGCAGGAGGTTGGTACTTGCTATAGAGCTGACTATACTAGTGGTGGAGATGGGTTTTGCCTGGCTACGGCTGACAACTTTAGTGTGCCAAGACTACAACTCTTATTTTTCAACGACAAAGAGTTGTCCTTCATTTGTTTGAGGCAGATTGGATGAAAGAAGCAATCTAGCCAAACAATGAGTCACCCAGAGAGCAAACTGGAGTCCACTGTGAGTAACTGGAGTGGTATTGAGCAATGAACAAAGAGCTACAGACCTGGAGTCCACTGTGAGTAACTGAGAAGCAAAAACAGTGGACTCCGAGCCTTTGTGGTGTGGCTGTAAATACTGGTAAACAACTGACAGCCACAAGTGGCCACCAAGCACCACAATTGACTATAAGGGGAAAAACAAGTGTGTAGAGCAGCCACAAAGGTCTAGGAAGATGGGGAAAGATGGTATATAGGTAATCGACCATGGGAAACACGATGGTGATGGTTAGGAAGCAATTGGAGAATGGGAATAGAGTGAAATAAGTAAAATTGCACTATAGGTGTGCAATTACCACAACTAATATCATTGTGTAGAAAATACCATAATTACCCCTGATCGCACCTTGGGGAACACCAAACAGTGTCAAGCACTAAAAACTCTTTACAAGCAGTCAGGCAGGTCCTCTTGAATGAGGTCTATTCCCTGACAAAGTGAACTCACTTGCAGGAGAGTCACTCCTTGCATACAGCAGTTGAGATCGCAGTTGCTTTCTGTACTGTTAACTATAATGGTATAGATCAACCACCTTAACCCTGGTGTCCAGGTGTGCACAAGTGTGAAGAGTGACACTTATCAATTGGAAATGATACAACAAAAAAAATGGAGTGGTGAGAGTAAGTGAAGAGATATGTTGTGACATAACCCAGTCGTGAGGAGGGTAGGTAGTAAATTGAGTAGTTTTGTCCTTTGAAGGCAACCCTAAGACAGATAGTCTAGGACCTACTCTTCAATACCAGAGAACGCGATGAGGGGTGAGGAGCACTCATTAGAGGAATCCCAACAAGAACAAAACTGGTTTGTCCAGTTGGATGACATTCATACTTATACTACTACAGGCTGTGCACAGACCAAGCTGTGTCAGGTACTATCTATGATAAGGGTTACTATACATGGATATATGACTCTCACACTCATGTGAAAAGAAGAGAAGACGATGGAGATTAAGTACACGTGAAAGATGAGAGATGAGGGTCTAGACTGGTCACATGATCTGGTCATGTGATATGTCATGTGATCTAGTCATGTGATAAAGCTAGGTGAAAATGAACTGATTCGTAACACTTTTCTTCTCCCAGATCCCCATCACCAATGTCACATCAGATCTCACTCTTTTTGAGGTGATGCAAGCATGCCTTGCCACCCTCCTCCCTCGCATCCTCTCCTCCCTCTTAGATGTGCATTTCAATGATACCATTGCTTCAATCCACCCCAGAGATCTCTTTGCCACTTTCAGTGGATACTGGCACTCCCTCACCAGACAAGGACAGGATGACTATACTGTTGAAGTCATCACCTTTCAGAGTTGGTTTCAGGCCAGCCCCTACCCCTTTTAGGAGCAACGAGCCAGAGTCCAGAGAAACAATCTGGGTAGACTCTCATCGAACCTTCCTCACCCTGAGAGATAGTGTTTGAAGGTTCAGTCCTAGGACTGGACAAAGACTGCAACCCAACCGGACTGCAACTGAAAAAAGACCGAATACATTTAACCAGTTGCGACCAGTTTTTCTCGGTCCCGGTCTCAGTCCTTGCATTTTCAATAATCAAAAAAACTGGCATGCAACCGGTTGCAACCAGTCTTT
>JBBPKR010000138.1:0-16428 GCA_038089375.1 Pseudoaustroboletus valens | reverse complement strand
AAAGGATCTCTTCCTTGGAGACCTTCTTGGTGGCAATGGAATTGACATACAGTGACCTCAAAAACCCTTTCTATATTTGCCTCAACTGCAGTGCATGAGGTGTACTGCCAGTCACTGTGTGAATTTCACTTACCTTTGGTGGAGTTATAAATGGTATGCACTCCTGGCTACAAAATTGCCTCATATGGCATGTGATGAAGTTCACATGCCAGTAAGATATGACCATTTTAAAACAGCTATGTATGTCATGGAAAGGGTTTTTGAGCTTTTGAATTGATTAGAGTATCTGGATATTACTAGTACTTGATATAGCCTCCTTTTGCCTGAAGCACCACCTGAACCCTCCTAGGCATGCTTTCAATCAGTTTCTGACACTCCTCAACTGGTATTTTCTCCCACTCCATCTGAACCCTATTCCATAACTCATGAATTCCCTTAGGAGGGTTTTCATGCTCTGCAAGCCTCCTTTTAAGCCATCCCCAGAGATGCTCTATAGAAGTTAAGTCAGGAGACTGTGCAGGCCAAACCATAGTCCAAAAGTCCTGCTCTTCTAGCCAGTCCTTGACCTTTTTGCATGTGTGCTTGAAATCATTGTCTTGCTGAAATATGGTATCAGGAGGATTGAGATCATAATACTCCAGTATTTGCTTGAGTTCATCCTTCAAAATCTGAAGGTAAAGATCCCCATCCATCCTACCATCAATTTCAGAAGCAAATCCAACTCCCTCCCAAGTCATATAGCCCCACATCATTAGAGAACCTTCTTCAAACTTGAGGGTTCCATCTACCAGCCTATCACTAAGCCCCTCACCTGACCTTTTCCAACCCCATTTATGTTCATCTGACCCTAGGTGATTATTTTGGTCTTATCAGACCATATTACCCTCTTCCAATCCTCTACAGTCCAATCCTTATAAGCATAAGCCCAATTCAAATGAGCCTTGTGATGTCTAGCAGAGAGAATAGAATGTTTGGACTTCACCAGTCTTCATACCAGATTTCTTCAAATGAAGATGAACTGTACTGGCAGAGAGGGGCTCATTTATGATGTTGAAGAGGGCTTTAGTCACTTGAACAGCATTTTCAGCTCTACCAGAGGTAATAAAATGCTGGGCATGGCAAATGTTGGCAGAAGAAAGCTTAGAAGGATCACCTCCAATAGCTTTGGAAAGGGTGGAACACTTCTTGGAACAAAGTTTTGATATAGCAGAAGGGCTGACACCAGTTTGCTTGGCAATTGCTTCACCAGAGTGGCCAGCATTAAGCAAAGAAAGAATGATGTTTTGTTGGATGAAAGAAAGGGATTTAACTATGATGGTGGTTGAGAATCAAGGAGTGTGGGAACTTTTTCAAACTCAGGCACACTATTTACATGTATATCCTTGTTTGTAGTAACAAATAATGACACCTAATCAATATTTTGACTGAGATTCTAATCATCAATTCAAAAGCTCAAAAACCCTTTCTATGACATAGCTGTTTTAAAATGGTCATACCTTACTGGTGTGTGAACTTTATCACATGCCATATGGGGCAATTTTATAGCCAAGAGTGTGTACTATTTATAACTCCACCAAAGCTAAGCGGAATTCCCACAGTGACTGGCAGTACACCTCATGCACTGCAGTTGAGGCAAGCATGGAAAGGGTTTTTGAGGTCACTGTATTTTCTTAGGTCAGACCTGGTGGGTGCTGGGGTTGTAGAGGCTATTCTAGCCACTACAGTTCATGAAGGGTTTTGAGGTGGGAGAGGTGGTCTTGGGAAAAAGGGAGATCAGTGTTACATGAAGCAGTATTCAAGTTCCTAGACCTCTGAGGTATCACTCACAAAGAGACTGCTCAGAGGAGATCAAGGAATTCTAAAGGGGTCTTGATATCCAGATTATGTGCTGGAGCTCTCAGAGAACTAGAAAGATGCTTAGATTGTGTAGAACTAGCTGGGTACAAGGTGCTATATTTGGGTATTTATAGGGGTGCTGTTGAAGCACAGACCACCGGATACAAGTAGTGTTACTGGGGAGACAATGAGGCAGTCAAGATTAGCAGAATAAGAAAGACAAGAGCGATAAGAGATAGAAGTACACAAAGGAAAGATAAGCTTTGTCCTTATCTGAAGATGAAGGGAAGCCCTGCATGGCCATCAACCTGCAGGGAATAACAAACAGGTTGAGAATAGAGAAGGTCATACAAGGAAAATGGGATATTAGTGCTCTGACCCATGGTAACTGTAACATTACCTCTATCATAGATTGGAGATTTCAGATCCAACAACATCCTATAATGAATCTCCCAAGGGAGAGTTTGGAGCCAGGTTATCCAAAATGACTGGATTGCCTCAACTCAGTGACAGTCCCTCTCATAGTGACCAAAGGTGCCGCAGAGGTTACAACAATTAGTGCAGGGGCAGGCATCAGCAGTTTTTCCAATTCTTCCACAATTGTCACAGAAATAACTGGGGCAGTTACTGAGAATGTGATTACTGGATTGGCAGGCAAAACAAGGAGCAACATCATGCATAGTGGGATTATATGGAGGTGGAGGAGAAGATCTTGTTGAGGTTGGTGTTACGCGAAGCGGCGTCCTAGAGACTAGACCAATGATGAAGCGCTCACGAAGAGACCAATCGTTGGAGTTCAAGTCAAAGAGAAGGGATCTCAATATCCAGTCACACAGCTGGAGCTCTTGAAGCACTAGAACAATGCTTGATTGCATAGAACTAGCTACAGAACATGATGCTATAGATGGGTATTTATGGATGTGCTAAGAGGCACGGACCAGGAGTAATCAGCAGCAGCAGAACAGAGGGAGACATACAAGAAAAGAAGAGATAAGAGTTGAGTCATAGATAAGAGATAGTGACTCATGTTGAATGAGTCATGCTAAGATAGGGTAAACATTGAAGCGAGATAACAGGGAAGGGGAACAAAAGAACATTCTAGGGATGAAGAGATGGGACCCAAGGTCAGTCTAGGATCAGGGAATATTAGACAGGAAGAAAAGAAACGATGTCCAATGACAACAAAGGGAGATTAACAGATGCTTCTTCAGCAACTGTAACAGTTGGCTTAACAGGTGGAGGTACTGGAACAGGTTCACTGGACAGAGATTCTCCTCTGGGGAGGACAGGATATGGCGTGGTTGGAGACTGTGTAGTTGATGCCCTTCATCTTCTATCCACAGCAGGGCTAGTGGGGTGAGAACTGCAACAAGGCGAGGTGGAGGAGTTAGATTCAGATGAAGAAGAAGGTGCTGGGCATGTAGGGCAGTGACAAGGAACCTCAGGAGAGGAAGGAGTAAAGGAGATGGGTAGAGTGATCCGTCTCTCCAGATGAGGGTTGAGTTGGGGGAGGTTGGCTCTGAAGAATCAGGTGTGCTCCTCCTGAAAGGAGAAAGGGGAGCCGTGAAACCGGCCACAAAAGAACTGGGCTTCTGCTATATAGTAGTCCTGGTCACAATAAGTGAAAGAATTCCAGTATGGGGAGAAAGCTCTGTAGAGCTCTCAAGGGTGGATGGTGGTGATGACATCATAGAAATGGTTGTTGGTGAGGACTTCCAGGATGCAGCAGAAAAGAGTAGACATGGTGACATTCATTGCCTGAAAGACGGAGGGGTTGGCAGCCACCTGGCTAGAGAAAATCTATTGAAACAGGAGGTGGGTGCAGAGGAAGGTATAGACCACAAGGAGGATGTTGCAAACAGTGGGGTCACAGTTGATCTCAATGACTGAATTTAGGTAGTGCATGAGATCCAGGGTCTCAATTACAGCAGAATAAATTTTGTCTCTGATGTCATTGGGGAGGAGAGAGGTGACAATGGGGGCATCAGGATGGGTGAGTCCCATGCCCAAGTCATAGTCACAGGAGTCAAGGATGGAGGTTCTAGAAGGGTGATTGACCACCATATGCGCAGAGTGAGAGAAAGTGGAAGCACAGGCATTAGTAATCTGGTAGTTATGGGGCATGTTGGGAATGATGTTTAGACTGGGGAAAAGGAGGTGGGATGACTGGCTTTATAGGTTACTAAAAGCCTGTCAGAATGGGAGAGGTTTGATTTGGGTTCCCAGGTGTTCTCTGACAATGGCCATTCCTTCCATGACATGAGGTATTGTCTCCTGTCTCATGGGCCATTGTGTAAGAGGATTTGTTTGACTTCATATTCTTCCTCTTCTTCTATCTCTTCAGGGGGTGAAGATAGGAAATTTGGACCATGTTCCATGGTTTCCTAATAGGTGGATAGGAGTGAAGCATGGAATACATTATGAATTTTCCAGGTGGGCAGAAGGTGTAATTGATATGCCACAGGGGAGATGACCCATATGATTTCAAATGGACCTTCCCTCTTCAGGGCTAATTTCTTCAGAAGATATTGGAGATGAAAGTTCTGATTTTTCAACCAGACCTTATCTTCTACCTTCCAGGGGGTAAAGCAAGAGAGAGATTGTTCCCTCATGATCCAATGGAATTATTCATGAGCTGCCAGGGCTTTCTTGCATCTCTCTTCAATAAGGAATAAGCAGTTTTCAAGAGAGGGGAGGAAGGTCTTTCTGTTAGGAGGGTAGGCCCTGGGCTCATATTCCTATTGAAACAAGTGTATAGAATGTAGCAGGGACTATCTACTTACCTGGAAGCTTGAGTTCTGGTCTGCTAAAGTGGTGATGGTGGTTTAGAGTCAAAAAGTCTATTCAAACTCAGACTAGCTGAGTCGCAATCATAGTGAATATAGTGTGTGAGGTATTCTACAGTAGGCAACAAAAGTATCCCAATGTTGGACCATTTTGCAAAGAATTTGAGTTTGCGAAGTAACTAGAACAAATACAGACAAATACTTGCAGGGTCAATGATAGTACTGACTAATACCTTCCTAATGCAGGTTTAGCCATGTGATTTGGTTGCCATAGTGCTGAGATATATCAATTGAGGTATTGCTCATGAAGAGACCACTCAGAGGAGATCAAGGAGTTTTAACAGGGGTCTCAATATCCAGACAGCATGTTGTGTAGGAAGTATATACCTACAAATGTATGAGTAGTGTATCAGAGAAGTATTTAAGTGATGTCTTACCTCAGCAGGTTGTATGGCAACCAACTGAGGTAGGTCTAAGTCTGTCAAGTGGTGATGAGTCCACTCAACACATTACGTAATCAACTAAAATATGCTAAGTATGTAATTCAACATGCTGGAGCTCTCAGAGAACTAGAAAGATGCTTGAATTGTGTAGAACTAGCTAAAGTACAAGGTACTACATTCAGATATTTATGGGAGTGCTGTTGAAGCATGGACCATCAAATACAGATAGGTAACTGGAAGAGCAACGAGGCAGATGAGATAAGGAGGATAAGAGATAGACAAGATAAAAAAGATAAGAGAGATAAGAGCATACAAGATATCAGATAGAAGTATACAAAAGAAAGATAAGGTCCATCCTTATCAGAAGATAAAAGCCAGGAATAGGAGTTAACATGCAGGGAGTAACAAACCGGTTGTGAGTACAGGAGGTTATATGAGAAAAATGGGATATTAGTGCTCTGACCCATGGCAACTGTAACAATAGTTACTTTTGGAAGGAGAGACATCAGAGCATTCTTCTTCTTTAAAAATCCTCCTTTACTTTCTCAATAGAGGTAGAGGCAATGGTTTTTTCTTTATTATAGACCATCTTTAGAACATGGAGAATTTCTGTTGAATGAAGTGTAGTGTACTCTATATAACTCACATGCTCTGTTCACTATGATTAAGATTCAGCTAGTCTGAGTTTGAATAGATCTTTTGACTCTAAACCACCATCACCACTTTAGCAAATCAGAACCCAAGCTCCCAGGTAAGTAGATAGCCCCTGCTACACCCTATACACTTGTTTCAATAGGTTATGAGCCCTGGGTAGCACAGCTGTGTGAATCTTGCCACTAACCTACCCTGGTGAGCTTGCTCTTGTCCTCTCTTTCCTGTGTGCTAGATGTGCCGGAAATGATGGTTAAATGGCATTGTTCCTGTATACTAGATGTGCCAGAATACCCTGCCAAGTCACAGATCCTATGGGGAGACTATGTCACTTCATAGTTCTAGGGCTCTGAGCACTCAGTGTGCAATTTCTTGCCCTCTCCTCCTCTCCTTTGAGTTAGCAGAGTTACTGACATCTCATCCCAGACTCTTTACCATGTCCTCCACTGCCAAGTTGTCTTTTGAAGTTATCCCCATCCTCACTGGCCCCAACTACCTTCTCTGGGAAAGGAAGATCAAGACCTACCTCTGCTTCTCTGGCCTCTGGACTACCACCTTTGTCAAGACAAAACCTGCACTTGATACTGAGAACCCCCATACCTCCCAGAAGGCCTTGACTCCTTGCTGGAGACCAATGATAAGGCCATGGGGGCCATTCTCCTTTAAGTCAACGTCAACATCACTCACTCTCTTCCCTCTTTCAACACCTCCCTTGAGATGTGGAACCACCTCAAGGGCCTTTACTCCAAGCTCAGTATCACCCTGGTGCATGTAGAGTTCAAGACAATGCTGGATACCGTCATCCCTGACAACAATCATCCCAGCCCCGCTTTCAATAAGCTCACCTCTCACTTTGATCGTCTCAGAGAATATAAATACCCTGTCAATGATCCACTCTAGCTCATGATTGCCCTAGCCAAACTTCCTCCCTATCTTGCCACAATAGAGCAGCTTCTCAACTCCACTGCAATCAGCTTTGTGGATGAGCTAGCCACTGCAGCCAATGCCCAGGCTAAAGAGGAGGCTATGTCTTTGGCTAAACTAGCCAACATTACCACTGCTTACTGGCAACAATATGTCACTCAAGGAAGGAACCACCAGCAACCAAGGAATCAGCAGCAGGCAAAGAAGAACAGTGCCATTAGGCACAAAGGTAATGACTCACAGTTCCAGCAGCAACAGCAGGGTCAAGGTGATAGTCAGCCTGGAGCTGACAATAAGAAGAAGAAGCAACAATGTAGACAATACTCTGCCAAGGGCAAGCAGAAGCAAGAGACCACCAAGCCTCATGCTCATTTTGTAGAAAATATATACCTCAGTAGGTTGTATTGCAACCAACTATACTGTATTCACCTGTAGGAAATATATACCTACAGGTATATGAGTAGTGTATCAAAGAAGTAAGTAAATGATATCTTACCTCAGTAGATTGTATGGCAACCAACTGAGGTAGGTCTAAGTCTGTCAAGTGGTGATGAGTCCGCTTGACACATTACATAATCAACTAGATAACACTAAGTATAAATTCAACACATTTTGCTAATGACTCACAGGCATCTATTGCTTTCTCCTCTCTCACCTCTTCTAATGCCTTCTTGCCGCCAGCATCTTCTGGCCACACCCCCATTGTGGTCAACTATGGTCACACCTACTTTCTAACTTCAACAGTTGATCCTAGGATCCTGTCTCAGACCCAAGGCGCCTCCTATTACAAGGAGCCCATCTTCTCTCATACAACAAGGGCTTTTGACTTGACTGAGAGCTTAGGTACTCATCCTGTTAAATATATTAGTGCACATGCTCTGTTACTGGTACTTACTCATATTTTTTCTTCACACAGATACCTCAGTTTCATTTCATATATGACGACTGAGGTGAGTTAACAGCTACACTATACTTAGAACCATGATCATGAATATACTATAGTCCATTCGTTATATTTAGTCGCAACTGACGGCATAAACTCAATAGATTATGAGCCCTGGTCTTCATTCCTCATCTGGCAGTATCTATGCAGTCTCTAAGCTCGACAACATCAACTGGGTTGACTTCAAGCAGCATACTGTATACTCCCTTAATGTCCACGGTCTGTCCCATTATCTAAACAGCACTGTCAAGATTCCATTACCTCTTCCACTTTCATCAAGCACGCCTCCTGAGATCCTAAAAGCAGACAAATCAGGTTCAGCCATGGAGGAGGACATTGAGGCAAACCTCATGCTCATTGACCAATATATGCAATGAGAGTCACTCACCATCCAACAATTCTTTGCCACTATCCCCAGCAGCATTATGATCCAGGTCCAGTCGAAAACCACCACCACTGAAAAATGGAAAGTCATATGTGATATCCATGAGGCTAAAAGCAACATGGTGCAAGCTAACACATGTGCTCCACTGCAAAATATGAAATGTGGCAAGAAAAACAACATCAAGAAGCATTTGGTGTCCATACTCACCCTACATGAACAACTCACAGGAATGAAAGCACCTGTTGACAACTGTGACTTCACTGCAATGATCCTCTCATCTGTCCCTGACTCATACCATTCCTTAATTCATGCCACCACTGCTGCTTTCCATACCACCAACACAGCCATATCTCCTGATACCCTCTGTTGAATTACATACTTAGTGCTACCTACATAGTAGATTATGTAATGTATTATGTGGACTAATCACTGCTCAGTGGACTTAGACCTACCTCAGTTGGTTGCCATACAACCCACTGAGGTAAGACACTACTTTTATACTCTTTTAATACACTACTCATATATCTGTAGGCATATACTTCCTATAGGTGAATACAGTATAGTTGGTTGCCATATAACCCACTGAGGCATATACTTCCTATAGGTTATGAGCCCTGCTGCTTCGTGACTGAACAAAGGAACACCTCTACCACCATCTTAAAAACCCCCCATTTACATTGCTAATGTCTACCTCTACTAGGGACAAATTAAAAATTCCAAAGCTTGACACCACCAGAAAGAATTGGCCAACTTGGAAAACCAAGTTGGAACATGCTCTAGGTGTGAAGTGACTGAAGAAATATCTTCACAGAGAAGCCAAGGTCCCTACAAATCCTATATATCAGCACTCCTCACCCACATGGATACCAACCATGGCTAATGAGCTGAAGGAAGTGGCAGACTACAAAAAGGCCATGGAGGACTGGGATGAGAAGGATTTGACTGTGAAACATTATATTAGTTCCTCTGTCCCCAACTCACTCTATATCCACCTCACCTCTAAACAAATAGGCACCAAATACTTTGAAGCACTTTGTGAACTCTTCGAGAATCAATCTATCGCTATCTGCATTAAAAAGTGACATCAGCTCAGAGAACTCAGACTTAAGGATGGGGGTAATGCCCATGCCCAGATTGACAAGATGATGACACTACGCAAGGAACTTGCTTGCATGGAAGAGCCCATTTCTGATAAGGACTACTTCAACATGGTCTTTACATCACTCCTGAGCTCCTACAATCCCATTCTAACCTTCATCTCGACAAATACATATACACTATTACAGTTGCTGAGAAAGCATCTACCAATCTTCCCTTGTTGTTACTGGACATTGTTTCCTTTCTTTCCTTGTATTATTCCTTGACTCTAGATCACCCTTGGATCCCCTCTCTTGTTTGATAGACTCTTACTCATTTCATCTTGTTCTTATCTTGTTCCAAATTCTCCCTATCACAGCATGACTCATTCAACCTGAGTCACTATCTCTTATCTATGACTCAACTCTTATCTCATAGTTCCTTATATGTCTCTCTCTGCTCTTCTGCTACTGATTACACCTGGTCCGTGCTTCAACAGCTTACCTATAAATACCCCCCAGTAGTACTATGTTCTATAGCTAGTTCTACACAATCAAGTGTTGTTCTAGTACTCCAAGAGCTCCAGCTGTGTGACTGGATATCAAGACCCTTACTTGTCAACTTGAACTCCAAAGATCAGTCTCCTCATGAGCAATTCGTCTTTGGTCTAGTCACTGGAATGCCACTTTGCACAACATACACAGCTCTGGCTCTTATCTGAGCACAGCTCCAGTATACTTATACCCAGCACAGTTACTTACCAACCATCTATGAACTCTTTACTAATCACCCCTGAACCTCATATATAAACTCTGTACCTGAACCCTGTAGTTCTTTAGTTTGAATACTGACTTATTCACAACTCCTGACCTCTGATCCTTTGAGCCTTGAAGGTTCTCCTCTGTCTGACAAACTAGTCACAGCCTCATTGTTGTTTACAACATCAAGCTCAATGCATCCAAACCTTCAACCTCTAATCTCTGAAATTGGGGCAGGACTTTTGCAAGGGCACACCACATAAGGTAAAGCCAAGGCCCCATAGTAGAGTTATGTAAAGAAGCGGACTTCGACCTCGACAGTCCAAGTACAGATGGTACAGGCTACCATTCCACCTCCCCCCCCAAAGGATGTTGTGGTCAATGTTGACCCATACAACATGATCGCCAAGTCTAAAGGTTATGACAAGGCACAACTCATAAAAGCAATCAACGCTGTGTTCAACCCTGCCAAGGACGAAGATGGGAACTCTATCTGGGAAGCCGATGAAGACAATCCTAGAATGGTATACGAAGTCGAAGACATCCATCTTCTCGAAGATAATGCCTCGGACCTCGTCCAGACCGGAAAGGATTTTTAGAAGGAGGGCCAGGACCGGTGTCTGGACCCTCGGTTACTATTGCTCCTGTATTTATTGCTGGAATGAAGGCTAGTTCTATTCGCCTTTCAGTCACCATTATTTCCAGCAAGAATCCTGAGCAAAACATCGGCATCACCGCATTGATTGATAGTGGAGCTACTGGATGCTTCATCAACCGTCGCATCATCGATCAACACCACATCCCCACATCCCCTCTTCCTCGACCAGTTAAAGCCCAGAACGTTGACGGAACTCTCAACAAGGCTAGAGACATCACCCACAAAGCTTGACTAGTCAATGACTATGGCGGTATCATGGAACAACGCACGTTCTTGGTCCTTGGACAGGGCAAAGACGACCTTCTTCTAGGTCTCCCCTGGCTGAGATCTATGAATTCAAAAATCTCATGGCGGGACGGGAAGGTGGAACTTTCCCCAGAAAACTATAACAACACCCAAGATGATTACCCCCGTTCTCATCATCAACGCTACCTCGCCAATTTCCTTGGCAAAGGAGAGGAAGCGGACATCTCTCGAAACCTTTACAACAAATACTTACGCTACTCGACGCCTCTAAACTGTAAAGGTCTCCTCGGACGCTCTATGTTGAATGCTCCAGGGTCTCCACCATTTGTGGAGCTCACCCGGACTACGTTGTCCACCACTATTGCCCAACAGGCAGGCTTGGAGGCGGTTACCCTCTTGGACGTCTACTCCTCCTTCTCCGATGTGTTTTCTGAAAAAGGCACCACCAAGCTACCCCTGTCCTGACCGTATGATCATATGATCGAACTCTCTGACTCTTTTATCCCGAAAAGAGCCAAGAACTATCCTCTCAATCCAGCCGAACTCAAGGCCTGTCAGGAGTTTGTTGATGAAAATCTGAAGTCTGGAAAGATTTCCCCTTCCAAATCCCCACAGGCGTCCCCCTTCTTCTTTGTCCAAAAGAAGGATGGAAAGAAGCTTCGTCCCTGCCAAGACTATCGCTACCTTAACTCCCATACGATCAAGAACACGTATCCCCTCCCCCTCATCTCCGATCTTATTGACAAACTTAAGGGATCTTCCCTCTTCACGAAGTTTGACATAAGATGGGGATACAACAATATCTTGATCAAAAAGGAGGACCACTGGAAGGCTGCGTTCATCACCCCACTCGGCCTCTTTGAGCCGAACATCATGTTTTTCGGCATGTGTAATTCGCCGGCAACATTCCAACGCTTCATGAATGATCACTTCGGCGATTACATCGCTGAGGGATGGCTGATCATTTATATGGACGACCTCCTCATCCACTCCATCACCGACCCCTCCCTTCATGAAGAACGGGTGCGCAAAGTACTTTAGTGCATCCGTGAACTCTCCATGTACCTCAAACTCGAGAAATGTACCTTCTCGGCCAAGGAAGTGGAATACCTCAGGATGGTCATTAGTGGCAAGGGAGTCAAAATGGACCCTACCAAACTCAAAGCTATTGCAGACTGGTCCACTCCGTTCTCCTCGGTTAAAGAAGTCTGGTCGTTCCTCGGCTTCTGTAACTTCTACCGTCGCTTTATCCCGTCCTTCTCGGACATCGCGCGACCTCTTATCAACCTCACGAAGAAGAGTGTTTCCTTCGCCTGGTCCCCGACCTGTGACTCTGCTATAGTGTCGCTCTGTCAGGCTTTCCTGTCTAAGCCAGTTTTGGCTTTCCCAGACACCTCCAACCCTTTCACCCTCATGATGGACGCTTCCTTGACAGCCTCCGGTGGGGTACTCATGCAACCTGATTCCAACGGAGACCTTCACCCTTGTGGGTATCTCTCCCAGTCCTTCTCCCTGGCCGAGCGGAACTACGACATCTACGATTGCAAACTCCTTGCAGTCATCCATGGTCTTGAAGAATGGCGGCAATACCTGATGGGTTCTGCCCATCCTGTCACAGTTCTTATGGATCACAAGAACCTCACCTACTTCAAGGACCCCCGTAAACTCTCCAGGCGCCAGGCACGCTGGCTCCTTTTCTTACAGGACTTCGACCTGTCCTATCGTGCCATCCCAGGTACCCAAATGGGCCCCACAGACGCCTTATCCTGGAAGGATTTCGTGGATACTTCTTCCGACAATGCCGACGTCCAGTTACTCCCTGATGATGCCTTCACGCATCATCTCAACTCCATTGACCTTTCCCTGGCAGAACAAATTAAAGAGTCCTCTCCGTCCGACTCCCTCATCCTCACGTATCTCCAGGAACTCCATGCAGCGTCTCCTGCTCTCCCTCTCCAGTCATCACCTTCAGACTGGACCTATTCTGACGGCCGACTCTATTTCCGTTCCCGCTTGTATGTTCCGGATCCTGCCCGTTCTCACCTAGTTGAGGACACGCACAGCTCCTCCTCAGGTGGCCACAGCAGTCACCTTCGTACCCTTGCCCTCCTTTCCAAAGACTACTGGTGGCCCGGTATGGCTACCTTTGTCAGGAAATACGTGGCCGGATGTGCGGTTTGTCAGGCTAATAAAGTACAAACCCATCCTACCATCCCCCCCTCCGTCCTGTTGGCAGTCCACACCTCTCGCCCATTTGCCCACCTCTCCATGGATCTTATCACCAACCTCCCCCCTGTCCGCAGCCATGATTCTATTATGGTTGTGGTTGACCATGGCCTCAGTAAGGGGGTAATTCTTGCCCCTTGCTCCAAAACTATCGACGCGGCGGGCATTGCCGACCTTTTCTTCCATCACATCTTCAAACGCTTCGGTCTCCATGACAAACTCATCTCAGATCGTGGCCCACAATTCGCCTCTGCCTTTGCTAGAGAGCTAGCCAAACTCGCTGGATATGACTTGGCCCTCTCCACAACGTACCACCCCCAATTGGACAGGCAAACCGAACGTTACAATCAAGAGCTAGAAACCTATCTCTGCATCTTCTGCCAAGGTCAGCCAATGAAATGGCTTGATCTACTCCCCTGAGCCGAGTTCTCCCATAACTCTGCCGTCCATTCCTCCACCAACAAGTCCCCGTTCTCCCTTCTCTATGGATTCGAACCCTGTTCGTATCCCCCACTCGGAAAAACCTATATTCCCACCCTTGAGCAACGCCTCTCCCTTCTCGAAACCGCTCAAAAAGAAGCGGAAGCCTCTCACCAACTTGCCCAACTTAAAATGAAGAAGCGAGTCTTCTCCCGGTTTAAACCCTGGAACGTTGGAGATAAGGTCTGGCTTGACGCTAAGAACCTAAAACTCCAAGTTCCCAACCATAAACTCTCCCCCAAACGTGTCGGACCACTCAAGATCACTCAGGTAGTGTCCTCCGTAGCCTTCCAACTCAAACTCCCCCACAATGGAAGATCCACGATGTCTTCCATGCATCCCTCCTCCCCTCCTATAACGAGACCCCGGAACATGGTCCTAACTTCTCCCGACCACCCCCCGAGCTCATTGGATCAGAAGAAGAATTCACCGTGGAATCCATTATCAATCACTGAGGATCTCCATCTTGGAGGCAGTACCTCGTGCACTGGACCAGCTATCCGGCTTCTAAGTGAACGTGGGAACCCGAACGCCACCTTACCAATGCCAAGACAATCCTGCTGGCATATAAAAAGGTGAACAAATTATAGTGGAGCTTAAACCACTCTTGATCCTCTATGGCCATCATCCCCCACTCTTACCCTTCTGTCCACGCTGCACTTGCCTCCCTCACCCCATCCTCTCGTCGCGTACTCTATGCCACGCTTGTCGAAGACCGAGAAGCCCTGGTTGCGCTACACACCACTTCAGAGTTCACATCGGACCCGATCATCACCTCCCTTGTCTGTAGCTATCTCCAACTCGCAGGACTTCGATCCCTTTTCTCCAGGGCCGCTTGGCACTCGCCAGCTGTCTTTGTCGCTGAACACTCCAATCCCTTCGTCCCCGACACCACCAACACCCTCCCCATCATTACCAATGTTATCTCTGAACTTAAAGTCGCATTCCTCGACGCCCTCTTCGATGCAGGGTTTGATCTCTCAATCGCCCAACTTGACCTCCCCCTCCTCCACCGTCTCCTCTCCACTGTTGTCGAATCCTTCATCGACAACGAATCCCTTCCCTCCAGGCGTCTTCAGGAATTCCTGGAGGACATTTTTCAACTTGGTCCTGGAGGAGTTTCACGAGTCAACACTGCGGGATCTCTGGATGGAGTCCACCCCGTCGGCCCTACAGCTGCTGGCAACAGTAGCAGCGAGCCAGCTCCCCCTACCTCCCCGACCTCTGACTCCTCCTCCATCCCCACCCTTGATACCGATTCCAACGCCATGCATGTCGAGTCCTCCACCCCCATACCTCCCACAACTCCTCCCGCGGTATGTCATGCCTACCGCTGATGGGGGTCTCGCCCCATCCCCCCTCCTGCCGTTGCCAGTGATTCCTCCGCTACCCCTTCACTGGGAAGCGGGACTCGCCCAAACTCCCTCCCAACCGTGGCAGGGCTTTGCCCTCGTGCCCCTCCTCCCGCCTATGTTCCATCTGCAGCCGCAGATATTCCCAGACCAGTGGTGGTGCCCCCAAGTCCCTACCCCTCCCACTCTCGGGATGTCACTTCACCCCACGCCTCACGACACCGCTGCTTCGTCTGCAATCAACGGGGCCATTTCCGCCTCAACTGCCCCTTTTACATCTGCCCTTTCTGCGAGGCACGTGCTCCCGGGCACACTCAATGGGACTGCACTTGGTGACCCTCCACCTGTGAACAATGCGGCGCCCCCTCCCATGCCATCCCTGGGCCTTGCCCCAACATCACAGCGGCCACAAACTATGGATGGGGCGACTGGGCCGAAGGAAGCTGGGGAGCTGAAGTTGATTGATGCAGGGCATCAACCTTACGACGGAGGTAATGTTACAGTCGAGGATACCCCCTCCCCCTTTTCCCCCGTTATTAACGAGGACGACTGGAACACTGCACTCGCACAAGACTGCTCCCTGGCAGAGTGGCACCAATACTTCCGTTTCTCTCCAAACCCTGTGCCGACCACTGCCTTCTAGGCAGTGTTACTTATTTATGACTCGTTTCTTGTCAACAGACACTGCCCTCCTCGGCTATGCTCTCTAGCGCATAGCCTCATAGTTCCTTTTATATCACTGACTCGTTATGACTCGATAGTGCCTGCCCTATACTAGTTCAAGCGGAGCTTGAACTCATTACGATACCGTATATAAACCTCTCTCTCCTGTATTCGTCTCTTTAACCTTGATCTACACAATACCACATAGTTTCAAGTCTGTTGGTTGATTCTTTCTACATCATCCTCTAGTCTAAGCCAGGCCTCAGACTTCCTCAACGTCATTGCCGTCCTTGTCGTCAAGGGCCGCTCCTATCCCTAGGTAGGGAACCTCAGTCAGTGAGAGCTGAACCTCTCCAGGTCTGCTTCTAGGACTTCGTCCTATGCCACCTGCGTCGAAGGGAGTCTCGGAGACTTCCTGCCACGACTGCTGTCGTCTACAGCCATCGCTCACCTCAGTGAGAGAAAGGTACCGCTTGACGCTGTAACCCCTTGGTACATCACTTGACACTACTGGTCGTGTCACACGTTATGTGTCACGGTCACACGTAACAAGTATGCAGTATGAACAGTGAGTGGCCTGATCTCACCTCAGTATGGGACGGAGTCTGTGACTGAGGTGTAGATGCTGCGACATGAAGGTAATCTATGTTGAGATACACTACACTTAGTATACTACGCACCTAGCTTTCCTTTTCCGGTAGAACGTTCCCACATCGTCCGCTACTTACAGTTCCGGATTGTTCCGTTCGTTCCTCAGTCGTTTTACTCCTTCAACTGAGGTACACTACTAATCTTGCTCGTCTATACTCTAGCTAAACATGTACCTCAGTGCTCACTCTCATTAGGTACATAATACAGTCGTTTTACTCCTTTGACTGAGTGCTCACTCTCATTAGGTTATGAGCCCTGACGCGTGAAAATTTCATCGTCAGTCGATACAACGAACTCACCGGAACTAGCGCACCGGATCGATTTGCGCAACCACATTCGTTTTCTACGC
>JBBPKR010000136.1:0-16468 GCA_038089375.1 Pseudoaustroboletus valens | reverse complement strand
AGTTGGCCAGCCCTAAGAAGCTTCTTACTCCTTTGACATTAGTTGGGGCTGTCCATCCCGCTATCCCATTAAGCTTAGCATTGCTCATGACCACTCCTTCTGTGGATACGTCCATTCCTAGCATTTCTACCTTGGTTTGGAAGAAGGCGCATTTTTCTGGTTTTACGAATAATTCATGTTTCCTAAGTCATGCTAGTACTTCTCGAACTTTCTTTATGTGGTCTTCTCGATTAGGGGTGTTGGTAAAGATAAGAAGGTCGTCTATATAAACAATGACTATGTCTTCCATGTCGCCGAAGATTTCATTCATCATCTGTTGGAAAGTAGCCGGCGAGTTGCATTGCCCAAAAAACATGACCATGGGCTCAAATGATCCTTTATGGCAAACAAACGCTGCTTTCCATTCATCTCCTTCTTTAATCCGTACGTTGTTGTACCCTCATCTAAGATCCATTTTAGTAAAGAGCTTTGCCCCTTTTAACTTATCAATGAGTTGAGAAATGAGTGGCAGAGGGTAATTGTTTTTCATGGTTCCCTCATTTAGGTATCTATAGTCCATAACCATCCGCTTTTTCCCTTCCTTCTTGGGAATAAAGAAAATGGGTGACGTTTGTGGGGATTTAGAAGGTCAAATGTACCCCTTAGATAGCTGGTCGTCTAGAAATGCCTGCACTTCGGCCTGTTCGTCTGGACTCATGGGAATCACTCTACCCTTTTTTGGTTTAAAGTCGAGTTTTAGATCAATGGCGTGATCCCATGGTTTTCGCTCAGGCATTCTCTCACTCGCCTTCTTCGAGAAGACATCTAAATACTCGTGATACTCTTTAGGGACTAAATTGAATGGCTCCTCAAATACAGGCGCAGCGATCGTATTTAGCCTAGCTTGTCCTCGCGTATGCCCATACTTGTTTTCCCACTCTTCTAATCTAGTTCTATACGAGGCGTTCAACGTACAGCACGATTCTGGGCACCTTGTCATGGCCACGTGCCCCGTTTCCCAGTTAATTCAGGGGTTGTGGTGTCTCAACCATATGTTTCCTATAATCATCTGGTTCCGGCCCAGATTGGTAACTTCCACCGTGAGTTTCTCTTGGTGTCCTTCGAAGTTGATTACAAGCACCGCTCGGTGGGTGATTCCGCCTGCTTGGTTTAATGTGTTGTCAGCATTGTACATGGGGATCAGTCGTTCTAGGGGTTCCATAGGGATGCGGTGGTGCATTGCCCATTCCCTATCAATGAAGGTCCCTCCTGCTCCACTGTCTAGGAGCACATTAACCGTAAGAGTTTGGTATTTTTGGATTATATTGATTTTTATGGTGAGTTCTCCTTCGAGGTTGATAACTCGAAGGTCCCTAGGAGTCGAGCTCTCCTGAAACTCTCTTTGAATAGTTTTCATATTGTACATAAAAGGCGCGGGTGATGGGTCCTGTATGGTACACTCAAGGGGTTCGAATCCTTGATCTAATAAGTCTTGGTATGGTTCTACAAATTTTTTTTTTTTCTTCATTATTGTCGGAATTAAATACTCCTATCGTGGAGCTGCGCTCTTTTGGAGATGCCGGCACGCTGGTTTCAGGGAGGCTACCCCATCGTGAATCCAGATTTTCTTTTTCTAAATAGGAAAAACTATTATGGAACAAATCGCTAACTATTTTATCTATCTGGGGTGATCGAGGGCTCAATCTCATCACCCCCTCCCTTTTCCCTTCGCTTCCGTGGCTTCTACATCACGGAAGTAGGCCCTCATGGCCTTGTAATCCATTCCTTGGACCGCCTTCAGCCGACGGTCAGGCTCTGCCATTGATGACGAGGCGACCACCCCAGAGTTGTTTGTTATAGTGGCACTCTCCACTTTTCCTACCACCTGAATCTTTCGACTGCACCTGGCCTTGTGCCCCCCCCTTGACCACCTGCAATCCCCGCATCTTGTGGACGGCTTAGGACACTCTCGTGACATGTGTCCTTCAGCTCCACAATTGAAGCATCCTTTGGGGGGCGCGGCGCGGGAGATAGCATCCACATCCATTGCATTGGGGTCCCGATACGGAGTCCTTTTCACCGCGGGTTCCCGATCTCGGGTTTCGAAGCTTTCGATTGCTTCGGCATACCGCTGAATCAGGGGGATGTAGTCTGACACCAGAACTTCCCTCTTATCATCGAGGAAAATGTGCCTGATTACGTCTTGTCGGACGGTGCGTTCGAGAAGGCCAACACCCTCACTGTGGGACACCGTGCCCATTTCGAATAGGGCCAGCCACTTGGTAAGGAATACCTGGGTGTGTTCGCCTCTTCGTTGGGTTAGCGCATGTAGCTGTCGTCGAGCGATGTCTTGCTCGTTCCCAATGGTGAAGTGGCTTTGGATCTGCGTTTCAAGGGCGTCGATGGCAGGATAATTGTGGGGGTCCTTTCCCCAATGCTTCTTGATCTCGTTCCTGGCCCACATCCCTGCGCCATTTTTGTCTGATTCCCCCGCTTTAGACCCGATTTGAGAGAGCACAGCTAATGCCTTGTCTTTATTGGTGGCGTAGGTTTCCTTGTGAAAGTCCAAGTATACGAGGACTTTAATCCACCATTCCTCAAAGTGTTGGTAAGACCCATCAAAATGACTAGGGTCCAGTACGGGTACGATATTTTTCCGGACTTCGATGGATGCGATGGGAATGACGGGGTTCTGCTGCGAGCGGAGTGTGGCGAGAGTGGCGGCGAGGATTTCTATTTGGGCCCGCAGCTCGTCCAGAGTTGTTCCGGACATTCTCACTGTCGGCTCGTCGATCGATGGGGAGGATGGGAGGGAACTCGAGGAGGAACTCTCAACGTCCGATGTAGAGGTGTTCGTTGTGAACGTAAATAGGGAGCGTTCCCTTCAAGAGCTCGAGGCAGTCGTCGATAATGACCAGATCAGTGGTTCCAGTGATTTCAAAAAAGAATTGTCCGTCAGGGATGTCATTATCCGACGGACCAGGGCTTGTGAGGCATGGAACGGGGAAGGTGGGGCGAACCACAAGGGAGGTGTTGCCGAAATATACAGCCAGTTTGTCAATACTTCGCCTATCTACAGGCGCACGAAATTTGCAGGAGGTTTGTACTCGCTGCAGAGTCGGACTATACTAGTGGGGGAGACGGGTTCTGCCTGGCTACGGCTGACAACTTTAGTGCGCCGAGACTACAACTCTTATTTTACAACAACAAAGAGTTTTCCTTCGTTGTGTGGAAAATACCACAATTACCCCTGATCGCACCTTGGGGGACACCGAACAGTGCCAAGCACTAAAAACTAGTTACGAGCGACAAAGTGTGTCCTCTCGAATGAGGTCAAAGCCTTCGCAAAGTGAACTCGTTTGCAGGATAGTCAATCCTTGCACACAGCAGTTGAAGTCGCAGTTGCTTTCTGCGCCGTTGGCTCAATGGTAAGTCCAACCACCTTAACCCTGGTGTCCGGGTGTGCACAAGTGCAATAAACGACGCTTGACAAGGTACGAGGGAAACAAACAAGGAGTTGGGAGAGTAAGTGAAACGTGAGGTGCAATGTAACCCGGTCGCGGGGAGAGTAGGTAGTAGAGAAAGTAGTTTTGTCCTTTGAAGGCGACCCTAAGACAGTACGTCTAGGACCTACTCTTCAATACTGGAGGACGTGACTTAAAGGTGAGGAGCACTCGTTAGGGGAATCCCAACAAGGACAAAACTGGTTTGTCCAGTTGGATATCATTTATATTTATACTACTACATGCTGCGCACAGACCAAGCTGTGTCAGGTACTATCTACGATAAGGCTTACTATACATGGTTACATGAGTCTCACGATCGTGTGAAAAGAACTAGAAGACGACGGAGATTAAGTACTCGTGTAGATAAGAGATAAGGGCCTAGACCGGTCACATGATCTAGTCATGTGATGTGTCATGTAATCTAGTCACGTGCAGGAGCTAGGTGAAAATGAACCGATTCGTAACACTTCCATTGCGGGGGAAGTTTGAGTCGAAATGCCACAGAAGACACTACCTGAGTGATTTCTAGTGGTCCGACGCGTTTAGGGGAGAGTTTTCAGTTGGGGACTTGGAGTTTTAGGTTCTTGGCGTCAAGCCAGACCTTATCTCCAACATTCCAAGGTTTAAACTGAGAGAAGACTCACTTTTTCATTTTCAGTTGAGCGAGTTGGTGAGAGGCTTCTGCTTCTTTTCGAGCGGTTTCAAGAAGAGAGAGGCGCTGCTCAAGGGCGGGGATGTAGGTTTTTCCGAGTGGTGGATAAGAACAGGGTTCAAATCCGTAGAGGAGGGAGAATGGGGATTTGTTGGTAGAGGAATGGACGGCGGAGTTATGGAAAAACTCGGCCCAAGGAAGTAGGTCAAGCCATTTCATTGGTTGACCCTGACAGAAGATGTGGAGATAGGTTTCTAACTCCTGGTTGTAGCGTTCGGTCTGTTCATTGGATTGAGGGTGATAAGCGGTAGAGAGGGCTAAATCGTATTCAGCGAGTTTAGCAAGCTCTCTAGCAAATGTGGAGGTAAATTTGGGGCCACGATCAGAGATGAGTTTATCGTGGAGACCAAAGCGTTTAAAGACGTGGTGAAAGAATAGGTCAGCGATGCCGGCAGCGTCAATGGTTTTGGAGCAAGGGGCAAGAATTACCCCCTTACTAAGGCCATGGCCGACCACGACCATAATAGAATCATGGCCGCAGACCGGGGGAAGGTCGGTGATAAGGTCCATGGAAAGGTGGGTGAACGGGCGAGAGGTGTGGACTGCCAACAGCACAGAGGGGGGAACAGTAGGGTGGGTTTGCACTTTATTAGCCTGGCAAACCACACAACCGGCCACGTATTTCCGGACAAAGGTAGCTATACCAGGCCACCAGTAGTCTTTGAAAAGGAGGGTGAGGGTACGACGGTGGCCTCCATGACCACCAGAAGGGGAACCATGAGCATCCTCAACCAGGTGGGGATGGGCAGGGTCCGGGACGTATAAACAGGAGTGAAAATAGAGTTGGCCATCCAAGTAGGTCCAATTGGAGGGGGAGGATCGGAGAGGTAGGGAAGGAGACTCTGAATGGAGTTCCTTTAAATAGGTAAGGACAAGGGGGTTGGACGGGGAGGACTCCTTAATTTGTTCCACAAGGGAGAGGTCGATGGAGTTAATATGATGTGCGAAGGCATCATCAGGGAGGAGCTGGACAGCAGCGTTGTCTGAAGAGGTATCCATGGAATCCTTCCGGGACAAGACATCCGCGGGGCCCATCTGGGTCCCAGGGATGGCACAGTATGACAAGTTGAAGTCCTGCAGGAATAGAAGCCAGCGTGCCTGGCGCCAGGAGAGTTTACATGGGTCTTTGAAGTAGGTGAGGTTCTTGTGATCTGTAAGAACCATGACAGGGTGGGCGGAACCCATTAGATATTGCTGCCATTCTTCCAGACTGTGGATGACCACAAGGAGCTCACGATCATAGATGTCATAGTTCCGCTCCGCCAGGGAGAAAGACCAGGAGAGGTATCCACATGGGTGGAGATCTCCGTTGGAATCGGGTTGCATCAGCACCCCACCGGAGGCTGTCAAGGAAGCGTCCGTCATGAGGGTGAAGAGTTGGGAGGTGTCCAGAAAAGCCAATACTGGCTTGGACAGGAAGGCCTGACGGAGTGACACTACAGCAGTATCACAGGCCGGGGACCAGGCGAAGGAAACACTCTTCTTCATAAGGTCGATAAGAGGTCGAGTGATATCTGAAAAGGAGGGGATAAAGCGACGGTAGAAGTTGCAGAAGCTGAGGAATGACTGGACTTCTTTAACAGAGGAGAATGGGGCGGATCAGTCCGCGATGGCCTTGAGTTTGGTTGGATCCATTTTGACTCCCTCACCACTGACGACCATACCGAGGTATTCCACCTCTTTGGCTGAGAAGGTACACTTCTCGAGTTTGAGGTACATGGAGAGTTCACGGATGCGCTGAAGTACTTTGCACACGCGTTCCTCATGGAGAGAGGGGTCGGTGACAGAGTGGATGAGGAGGTCGTCCATATAAATGATCAACCATCCTTCAGCAATATAATCGCCGAAGTGATCATTCATAAAACATTGGAATGTTGCCGGCGAATTACACATGCCGAAGAACATGACGTTGGGCTCGAAAAGGCCCAGGGGAGTAATGAACACCGCCTTCCAGCAGTCCTCCTTCTTGATCAAGATATTGTTGTATCCCCACCATACATCAAACTTGGTGAAGAGGGAAGATCCCTTAAGTTTGTCGATAAGGTCAGAGATGAGGGGGAGGGGATACGCGTTCTTGATCGTGTGGGAGTTGAGATAACGATAGTCCTGGCAGGGACGAAGCTTTTTGCTATCCTTCTTCTGGACAAAGAAGAAGGGGGATGCCTGTGGGGACTTGGAAGGGGAAATCTTTCCAGATTTCAGATTTTCATCAACGAACTCCTGGCAGGCCTTTAGTTCAGCCGGGTTGAGAGGATAGTTCTTCGCTCTTTTCGGAATAAAAGAGTCGGAGAGTTTGATCATATGATCATACGGTTGGGATGGGGGCAACTTGGTGGTTCCTTCCTTGGAAAACATGTCGGAGAAGGAGGAGTAAGTGTCAGGGAGGGTGACTGCCTCCGAGCCAGCTTGTTGGGCAATAGTGGTGGACAACGTAGTCCGGGTGAGCTCCACAAATGGTGGAGAACCGGGAGCATTCAACATAGAATGTCCAAGGAGACCTTTACGATTCAGAGGCGTTGAGTAGCGTAGATATTTGTTGTAAAGGTTCTGAGAGATATCGGCTTCCTCTCCTTTGCCAAGGAAATTGGCAAGGTATCGCTGATGATGAGACCTGGGATGATCATCCTGAGTGTTATTGTAGTCTTCTGGGGAGAGCTCCACTTTCCCGTCCTGCCATGAGATCTTGAGGTTCATTGATTTCAGCCAAGAGAGGCCGAGAAGAAGGTTGTCCTTGCCCTGTCCTAGGACAAGGAATGTTCGTTGTTCCATGATGCCGCCATAGTCAATGACTAGTCGAGCTTTATGGGTGATGTCGCCAGCTTTGTTGAGAGTACCATCAACATTCTGGGCTTTAACAGGGCGAGGAAGAGGGAAAGTGGGAATGTGATGTTGATCGATGATGCGACAATTGATGAAGCATCCAGTAGCTCCACTATCAATCAATGCGGTAATGCCGACATTTTGCTCCGGGTTCTTGCTGGAAATAATGGTGACTGGAAGGCAAATAGAACTAGCCTTCATTCCAGCAATAAATACAGGAGCAATCATAACCGAGGGTCCAGACGCCGGTCCTGGCCCTCCTTCTAAAAATCCTTTCTGGTTTGGACAAGGTCTGAGGCATCATCTTCGAGAAGATGAATGTATTCGACTTCGTATACCATCCTAGGATCATCTTCATCAGCTTCCCAGATAGAGTTCCCGTCTTCGTCTTTGGCAGGATCAAACACAGCGTCAATCACTTTGATAAGTTGTGCCTTGTCGTATTCTTTAGACTTGGCAATCATGTTGTACGGGTCAACATTGACCACGACATCCTTAGGGATAGAAGGTGAAGTGGTAGCCTGTACCATCCATACTTGGACCGTCGAGGTCAAAGTCCGCTTCTTATCATTGGGGGTATACCCTGGGTGACGTTTGGTAGAACAGCCTTGTTTCTTACAGATAAAGCATCTCCTTTCTCGGAATAGACGGGCTTACTCTCCAGGTTCGAGAGTGAGGCAATCTACGTCCATGGCGTTGGGATCCCGCCGGGAGGAAGATCCTCTGTAGGAGGCGTGGGGTCCGCATCGGAGTAACCGGATTCGTTTGAGTCCTCCTTCGATCTCAGATGCCTTGGTGAAGAGTTCCTTGATGGTTTTAGCAGTTTTGAGGATCCCGGAGAGAGTGAGTTGCTCCGCGATCTTGCTATCTAAACCTCTGAGGAACCATTCAGAGAGGGCATGGATGTTGGTGATCTGAGATCTGGTGGATAGGAGGGAAAAGTTGGAGATGAACTTTTTGAATCCTTTGGGGTCACGGGTATCCTTGTTTAGGGATCCAAGTTCGACACGGGCTTGGGAGGCTGAGTCGTATGGGGAGAAGGTTGTCAAGAAAGAGTCACTGATCTTCTTGAGGGTGAACTGGTCGTCTGGCACCTTGTCGACAACTATCTTGGTGAGCCAAGACTCAGCAAAGGCCTTTCCTTGGCCTTTGGTCATATGGTTGAGGAGTACTACCACCTTGGTGGACTCCGTCCAGTGGTTGTGTAGGGCGAGGTAGGCCCTCATTGCTAGCAGCCATCTGGTAGCATCCTGCGGCTCGCCGGAAAACTCTTTGGGGAGGGCAGCTTTAATTTCAGTAGTCATACTGGTAGGTGCAGGGGTTGGGATGGTGGGAGGGATAGGTTTGTCGATGATCTCAGCAGGTATGGGATGGGAGGCTGTGAGTGTTCCTAACGCAGCGGAAATGGCTGAAGTGATGTGGTCCCTATCAGCGTCATCTAATGGGGGAAGGGTAGGATCTTCTTTTTTGTCATCCTCTTCTTCTTCGTTAATGCTTTCCTCATTGGTTTCCTCAGGTGGTGGTAATCCTGAGGCAGGAATGCGAGGAGTAGAATGGCTGGATGGTGGGAGAGGAGAGGTGTGGGGACAAGGAGAGGATTGAAAAGGATTTTCCCAAGGACGAGCAGAGGAGTTGGTGGGTCCTGCTCCGGAGATTCGGCGAGACATGATGACAACAAGTGTTGCTCAACGTAGAGCAACGAGGTGGTGACGAGGGGGGAATAGAAACCTAGGTGTGGAGAGCACTAAGAAAAGAGAACCTTGATCTTTTGTTACAATCAACCGTGATGTGTAACGTGTGACACGACCAGTAGTGTCAAGTGATGTACCAAGGGGTTATGGCGTCAAATGGTACCCTTCTCTCACTGAGGTGAGCAATGGCTGTAGATGACAGCAGCCATGGCAGGAAGTCTCTGAGACTTCCTTCAACACAGGTGGCATAGGACAAAGTCCTAGAAGCAGACCTGGAGAGGTTCAGCTCTCACTGACAGAGGTTCCCTACCTAGGGATAGGAGCGGCTCTCAACGATGAGGACAGCAATGACGTTGAGGAAGTCTAAGGCCCAGCTTAGACTAGAGGATGAGGTAGAAAGAATCAACCAACAGACTTGAAACTACATGGTATTGTGTAGATCAAGGTTAAAGATGGAAGTACAGGAGAAAGAGGTTTATATACGGTATCGTAATGAGTTCAAGCGGAGCTTGAACTAGTGTAGGGCAGGCACTATCGAGTCATAATGAGTCAGTGATATAAAAGGAACTACAAGGCTATGCGTAAGAGAGCATAGCCAAGGAGGGCAGTGTCTATGACAAGAAACGAGTCATAGATAAGTAGCACTGCCTAGAAGGCAGTGGTCGGCACAGGAGATGGCGAGAAACGGAAGTATTGGTGCCACTCCGCCAGGGAGCAGTCTTGTGCAAGCGCAGCATCCCAGTCTGAAGGCAACCCTAAGACAAGATGTCTAGGACCCACTCTCCAAGTCGATAGGACGAGACTAAGAATGGAAATGCGCTCGTTAGGGAAATCCCAACAAGGACAAAACTGGTTTGTCTGGTTGGATGTCATTCATATTTATACTACTACATGCTGTGCACAGACCAAGCTGTGTCAGGTACTATCTACGATAAGGGTTACTATACATGGTTAGAGTGTTCTCACAATTGTGTGAAAAGAAGTAGAAGACGACGGAGATTAATACACGTGCTAGATAAGAGATAAGGGCCTAGACCGGTCACATGATCTAGTCATGTGATGTGTCATGTGATCTAGTCACATGGTAAAGCTAGGTGAAAATGAACGGATTCGTAACATTACCCCCTCACTAAGGGTGAGATTCCAGATCAGCCACGTGCCGTAGATCCAGAGGTGAAATTTTCATAGGGACGGAAGAGCCCCTTGAACGCGGTCAAAGACAGACCGGCCAGTTTCCTCGGCGCCGCCGGGTTATTGCGATGAAATAATTTAACGGCATCGGGGATATTCTTGAGACCAGAGGCTGGCTCCCAAGTACGATCGTCTTCCCCATAGCCCTTCCAATGCACTAAATATTGAAAACCCTGTCCAACAGGGCGCGAGTCCACTATATAGTCGACTTCGAACTCTTCCAAGTCCTCTTCGTCGACAACTATCGGGCCGGGTCTATCCACCGGCTGGCCTTCCACAGGGGGAAAGTACGGCTTCACGCGGGAAATGTTGACCATTTCATGAATTTTCATGCGCTTCAGTAGGCACAAGGTGACTGTGTTACTTCTAACCACATCCCTGACTGTATACGGCCCTATCCAGCGCTCTGTTAATTTGCAGGACAGGCGATCCCCTAATGTGAGGTTCTCCATAGATAGCCACACTTTATCCCCTATTTGGTAAGCCAGGGCCGGCATGCGATGCTTGTCCACTTGAGTCTTCATTTGTTCCCGAGTTTTCTTCAATGCGGTACGAGCATCCAATAATGCCTTTTTCATATTAGCAGCAAAGGCGGCTGCCGCGGGTAAATGAGTGACTTTAGGTTCAATTCCCATCCTGGGTTCGAACACTTTGGTGAGAGAGAACGGGGTGGCCTTTGTAGTGGCCAACTGTGTATTATTAAAGTTAAACTGAGCGATGGCTAGCCATTCCACCCATTGATCTTGTTTTTCAGCTACAAACATTCGCAGGTACTGTTGTAATTCCCTGTTCGTCTGTTCCGTCTGACCATCTGTTTGCAGATGATAGGCGGTGGACATGCGTCGTTCAATGTGCAGCATTTTACATAAGGCTTCCATGACCTGGGAAGCGAATTGTGGTCCGCAGTCGGATACCAACGTGGTGGGAAGTCCATGATGCTTCCATACATAATCCCGATATAATGCTGCTGTTCCCAACGCGGTGACTTCTTTGGACATGGGGATGAACACCGCTTCTTTTGAGAATCTATCTACCACCACTAGGATGGCGTTGAACCTGTTTACTTCGGGGAAGCCCGTCATGAAGTCAGCAGCTACATCTTCCCAAGGTCCTTTTGGTATTTCTAATGGTGCCAGTAATCCCGCGGGTGCGTGATTGGCCGGTTTCATGCGGGCGCACCATTGACATGTTTTACAATAATTTACAATATCTTGCCGGTGGCCCGGCCATTTGTAATACCGGGTGAGCAATTCCGCAGTCTTTTCTGCTCCCTTATGTCCAGCTAGCGGATGATCATGGTAACGAGTGATTACCTCCTGATGGAGGTGTTGTGGTACCCATATCTTGTTATCGTACATCCAGGTACCTAGTTTATCCACACTGCCATCGGGATTTCGTATGGACTCATGTGCTTGTATTATTCGCTTGAATAGGCTCTTTTCTGATCCTACTTGAGCAATGACCTTTTCTGGGGGAATGAAAGTGACATCACGATTGTCGTTCTCTATGCCGACAGCGTGATCTTCTCGTCTGGACAAGGCATCAGCTTTTCCCATAGAAGTGCTGGGTTTGTTGATTAGTCGATAATCAAATCTCGATAAATATTGTGCCCATCGGGCCTGACGCCAGCTCAAGTTTTGAGAAGTCATAAAATATTGCAGATTCTTGTGATCTGTCCAAATTTCAAATGGGAAGTGCGCCCCTTTTAGGTGGTGGCACCATTGTTCTAAAGTGGAGATGATAGCTAGCATCTCCTTATCCGCTATTGGGTAATTCCTTTCTTCCGGTGACATTGCGTGGGACATGTATGCGACCGGATGCCATTTGTCTTCTTTTTGCATGGACAAGACGGCTCCTATGGCGAAGTCTGAGGCATCACATTCTATCCGATAAGGGGTAGTGTCATCCAGGTAAGCCAGTACCAGGGCGGTGGTGAATTTTAACTTAAGCATTTCAAACGCGTTTTGCTGATCTGGTCCCCAAATCCAAGGTTGATCTTTCTTTGTTAGATCATAAAGGGGTCGCACTACCTGGGAGTATCCGTTGATGAACCTCCGGTAGAAGTTGGCCAGCCCTAAGAAGCTTCTTACTCCTTTTACATTGGTGGGGGCTGTCCATCCCACTATCCCATTGAGCTTAGCTTCGCTCATGACCACTCCTTCCGTGGATACGTCCATTCCAAGCATTTCTACTTTAGTTTGGAAAAAGGAGCATTTTTCGGGTTTCACAAATAGGTCATATTTCCTAAGTCGTGCCAGCACTTCTCGAACTTTCTTTATATGCTCTTCTCGATTAGGGGTATTAGTAAAGATAAGAAGGTCGTCGATATAGACAATGACTACGTCTTCCATGTCTCCGAAGATTTTGTTCATCATCTACTGAAAGGTTATGGGCAAATTGCATTGTCCAAAAAACATTACGGTTGGCTCGAAAGAGCCTTTATGATAGACAAATGCTGCCTTCCATTCATCTCCTTCTTTAATCCTTACGTTGTTGTATCTCCAATGAAGATCCATTTTCATAAAGAGCTTAGCTCCTTTTAATTTATCTATGAGTTGTGAAATGAGGGGTAGGGGGTAGTTGTTTTTCACGGTTCCCTCATTTAAATATTGGTAGTCCATCACCATTCTCTTCTTCCCTTCCTTCTTGGGGATGAAGAATATGGGGGACATTTGCGGGGATTTAGAGGGGCAAATATACCCTTTTGATAGCTGGTTGTTTAGAAATGCCTGCACTTCGGCTTGTTCATCCAGGCTCATGGGAATCACTCTTCCTTTCTTAGGTTTAAAGTCTAGCTTTAAGTCGATTGCGTGATCCCAGGGTTTGCACTCCAGCATTCTCTCACTCGCCTTCTTTGAGAAGATGTCTAAATAATTGTGATACTCTTTAGGGACTAAATTGAATGGTTCTTCAAATACAGGTGTGGCTATAGTGTTTAATCTAGCCTGTCCTCTCATGTGCCCATACTTGTTTTCCCATTCCTCTAATCTAGTCCGATAAGCTGCGTTCAACACTCTACATAACTCTGGGCACCTTGTCATGGCCACATGCCCCATTTCCCAGTTAATTCGGGGGTTGTGATGTCACAGCCACATATTTCCTATAATCATCTGGTTCCTGCCCAAATTGGTAACTTCCACCGTGAGCTTCTCCCGGTGTCCTTCGAAGTCGATTACAAGCACCGCTCGGTGGGTGATGCCGCCTGCTTGGTTTAATGTGTTATCAGTGTTATACATGGGGATGAGATGCTCCAGGGGTTCCATGGGAATTCTGTGGTGCATAGCCCATTCCCTGTCAATGAAGATTCCCCCTACTCCACTATCTAGGAGTGCATTGATGGTGAGGTTTTGATATTTTTGTATTATATTGATTTTTACGGTGAGTTCGCCTTTGAGATTGATGACCTGAACAGCTCTAGGAGTCGAGCTCTCCTGAAACTCTTTTTGTATCGTTTTCATATTGTATGTAATAGGAACGGAAGATGGTTCTTGTATACTACATTCAAGGGGCTCAAACCCTTGATCAAGCAAGTCTTGGTACAGTTCTACAAATTTATTTTTTTCTTTATTGCCAGAATCAAATACTCCTATCGTGGAGCTGCACTCTTTTGGAGACACCAGCACGTTGGATTCAGGGAGGCTACCCCATCGTGAATCCAAATTTTCTTCTTCTAAATAAGAGAAACTATTACGAAATGAATCTCTAATTACATTATCTATCTGGGGTGATTGAGGGCTCAATCTTGTTACCCCCTCCCTTTTCCCTTTCCTTCCGTTTCTTCTAAATCACGGAAGTAGGCCCTCATGGCCTCATAATCCATCCCTTGAACCACCTTAAGCCGACGGTCAGGCTCTGCCTTTGATGACAAGGCGACCACCCCGGAGCTGTTTGTTATAGCGGCGCTCTCCGCTTCCCTTCCCACAACATGAATCTTTCGGCTGCATTGGGCCTTATGCCCTCCCCTTGACCACCCGCAATCGCCACACTTGGTGGATGGTTTAGGACACTCTCTGGCCATGTGTCCTTCTACACCGCAATTGAAACACCCCTTAGGAGGTGAGGGGCGGGTGATGGTGTCCACATCCATGGCGTTGGGGTCCCGGTAGGGAGTTCTTTTGACGGCAGGCTCCCGGTCACGAGTTTTGAAGCTTTCAATGGCTTCGGCATATCGTTGAATGAGGGGTATGTAATCCGTTACCAGTACCTCCCTCTTGTCGTCGAGGAAGATATGCCAAATCACGTCTTGTCGGACTGCTCTTTCCAGCAGTCCTACTCCTTCACTGTGGGAGACTACGGCCATGTCGAACAATGCCAACCACTTGGTGAGGAACACCTGAGTCCTTTCTCCTTGGCGCTGAGTCAAAGCACGGAGTTGGTGGTGCGCTAAATCTCGCTCATTACCAATGGTGAACCAGCTCCGAATCTGAGCCTCCACGTCTTCAAGGGTAGGGTAGTCATGGGGTCCTTTTCCCCAGTGCTTCTTGATTTCGTTACGGGCCCACAGACCCACCCCATTCTTGTCGGTGTCTCCCAATTTGGATCCTACGCAGGAGAGGATTGCCAATGCCTTATCTTTGTTGGTGGCGTAGGTTTCCTTATGAAAGTCTAGGTAGACCAGGACTTTCATCCACCACTCTTCGAACCGCTGATAGGACCCATCAAAGTGACCAGGATCCGGTACCGGAACTATGTTTTTCCATACCTCGACAGAGGCAATCGGAACGGCGGGGTTTTGTTGAGCTTGAAGAGTAGCGAGCGCGGTGGTGAGGAGTTCAATCTGGGCCCTCAGATCGTTCAAGGTTACTCCGGACATCCTGGTTGTGGGCTCTTCGATTGATGGGGAGGAGAGGAGGGAATTCGAGGAGGAACTCTCTTCTTCTGACGTAGAGATGTTCATCGTGAACGTAGATAGGGAGTGTTCCCTTGAGCAAGTCTAGGCAATCTTGGATAATAACCGGGTCAGTAGTCCCGGTGATTTCGAAAAAGAATTGGCCGTCCGGGATGTCATTATCTGACGGACCAGGAGTTGCAAGGCGAGGAACTGGGAAGGTCGGGCAGACTGCCAAAGATACGTTGCCAAAGTAAATGGCCAGGTTGACAATGTTCACCTATCTACAGGCGCACGAATTTTGCAGGAGAGTTGACTTTGCTGCAGAGTTGTACTATACTAGGTGGAGGAGACGGGTTCTGCCTGGCTACGGCTGATGACTTTAGTGCGCCGAGACTACAACTCTTATTTAACAATGACAAAGAGTTGTCCTTTGTTGTGTGGAAAATACCACAATTACCCCTGATCACACCTTGGGGGACACCGAACAGTGCCAAGTGCTAAAAACTAATTTCGAGCGGTGAAGCGTGTCCTCTCGAATGAGGTCTTTGCCTTCACAAAGCGAACTCGATTGTGGGATAGTCAATCCTGCACACAACAATTGAAGTCGCAGTTGTTTTCTGTGCCATTGACACAACGGTATGACCAACCACCTTAACCCTGGTGTCCGGGTGTGCACAAGTGCAAGGGGTGACGCTTGACGAGGTACGAGGGTAACAAAAGTGGAGACGATAGAGTAAGTGAAACGAGTTGTTGCGACGTAACCCGGTTGCAGGGAGAGTAGGTAGTAAACTGAGGAGTTTTGTCCTTTGAAGGTGACCCTAAGACAAGATGTCTAGGACCCACTCTCCAAGTCAATAGGACGAGACTAAGAATGGAAATGCACTCGTTAGGGGAATCCCAACAAGGACAAAACTGGTTTGTCCGGTTGGATAGCATTCATATTTATACTACTACATGCTGCGCACAGACCAAGCTGTGTCAGGTACTATCTATGATAAGGGTTACTATACATGGTTAGAGTGTTCTCACGATCATGTGAAAAGAAGTAGAAGACGACGGAGATTAATACATGTGCTAGATAAGAGATAAGGGCCTAGACTGGTCACATGATCTAGTCATGTGATGTGTCATGTGATCTAGTCACATGGTAAAGCTAGGTGAAAATGAACAGATTTGTAACACAGTCGTCCTTGTTAATAATAGGAGAAAAAGGGAAGGGGGTATCTTCAACCGTAACAGATGGCAACAACATTGAGGAAGTCTAAGGCCCAGCTTAGACTAGAGGATGAGGTAGAAAGAATCAACCAACATGTTATGAACCATGCCTGAGCGCGCCTCTACTGGCTCGTTTTCCTTATCTGCATTTACCCCTATCTAGTCTTCTCCCTTGCCTTTATCATTATAGCCGGTCATCGTCCCTTAGTCACGTGACCTCGGCTTTCCCCAGTCTAGACCCCTTCCTTTTATATCCGCAGTCTAGGTCTTCATTTCCCTTATCTTATTGCCCCCTTATGATGTCATGGTCTAGCTCCCTCCATTTATAGCTGACCTATGGCGGTATTCCCTCTTATCTATAATGTCACAGCCCTGGGCCCTAGCCCAGTACCCTATAGCTATATTAGGTAGTTAGTACATGGTCTGTGCACTGTAGTAGACACTATAAATACAGCACCTAGAGGACCTGAACTACCCAGTCTAGTTCTCTTTGACATTCTCAACATCTGCTACTGATTGAGCT
>JBBPKR010000135.1:0-16555 GCA_038089375.1 Pseudoaustroboletus valens | reverse complement strand
AGAAAGAGTTTTATGTCCTATGATGCGGAAAGGAAAAGGTAATACTAGGACTCCCCTGGCTCCGAAAGGCCAACCCTCTTATCAACTGGAAGACTGGAGTAGTCTCCATCCCTGAACCACCTTCCTCTGATACCCCCTACCTTTCCCAATATCTAGACGTACAAAAGACGACCATCGCCACAGAAATAGCAATAGAACAACCTAAGGAAAAGGTTGTTCTCCCCACGGAACTCGAAGAATACAAGGATGTCTTTGAGAAGCCCACTGGTTCATCCTTACCCCCGTCTCGTCCCTGGGACCATGCCATCGAACTAAGGGAAGACTTTGTTCCCAAGGTAGCCAAGGCTTACTCCCTCAACCCTAAGGAACTCCTAGCATGCAAAGAGTTCATTGACGAACATCTGACGTCTGGAAAGATCTCTCGGTCCAAATCCCCACAGGCCTCTCCCTTCTTCTTTGTCCCAAAGAAGGATGGAACCCTTCGCTCCTGTCAGGATTACAGGTATCTCAACTTGGCCACGGTAAAAAATGCTTATCCACTCCCTCACATCTCTGATCTTGTCGACAAACTGAAAGGATCTACCCTTTTCACCAAGTTAGATATTCGTTGGGGGTATAACAATGTCCTGATCAAACCAGAAGATCGATGGAAAGCTGCCTTTATCACCCCTTTCGGCCTTTTTGAACCCAATGTCATGTTCTTCGGCTTTTGCAATGCACCCCCTACCTTCCAAGCAATGATGAACAACATCTTTGGCGACTTCCTTGCTGAGGGATGGCTAATCATTTACATGGATGACTTCATGATCCACTCTGGCAATGATCTCGACCTCCACTGGGAAAGAGTACGGAAGGTTTTACAGCGTGCTCGAGAACATGATCTCCATTTCAAGTTAGAGAAATGCGTTTTCGCCTCCAGTGAAGTGGAATTTCTAGGACTGGTCATTCAACCTGGACAACTGCACATGGACCCTGCCAAACTCACTGCCATTCAGGACTGGGAACCCCCCAAGTCTCTGAAGGGAGTTTGATCTTTCATTGGTTTCTGTAACTTCTACCGAAAATTCATTGCTAATTTCTCAGCAGTCGCTCAGCCGCCGATCAATCTCACCAAGAAAGAAGTCCCCTGGCTATGGTCTGATGAATGTCAGACGTCCTTTAACCAACTGAAACATGCCTTCCTCTCCAAACCACTACTCCGCATGCCCGACATTGAAAAACCATTCTTTGTTATGACGGACACCTCCCTCATTGCTTCTGGTGCGGTGCTTATGCAACGGAACGGCAATGGCGATCTTCAACCCTGTGCTTACCTGTCCAAGACATTTTCCCCTGTGGAACGAAACTACGACGTCTATGACAGGGAACTCCTGGCTGTTATCCATGCCTTGGAAGAATGGCAACACTATCTTCAAGGAACCAGCCTCCCTGTCACCATGCTCACCAACCATAAGAACTTGACCTACTTCCACCAACCCCAATGACTCTCCAGATGGCATGCTCGATGGCAGTTCTTCCTGATGGACTTTGACCTTGTTTTCCACCATCTTCCCAGTGCTCAAATGGCACCAGCTGATGCCTTGTCCCGCAAGTACGATGTTGACACCACCGCTGACAATGTGGATGTTACCCTACTTCCTGATCACCTCTTCGTCCAGTCTCTGGATACTGCCATTGCGGCGAAGATTGCTGACCTCACCTCCTCTGACTCTCTCGCATCTTCAGCCCTCTCTCGCCTGGCGGAAGGGTCCTCCCTCCTTCCTAGAGCATCAGTGTTGGACTGGTCAATGGAACAAGGCCTCTTGTATTACAAGGGTCACCTCTACATTCCAGAACCATTTCGCTTGGATGTCATTCGCCTCTGTCATGACTCCCCCACTGCAGGACACCCGGGTGTCCTTTGCACCCAGAACCTAGTAGCTCGAGACTACTGGTGGCCTGGTCTTTCCTCCCTGGTTTGCCGCTTCGTCCTAGGTTGCGCCACTTGCCAGGCCAACAAGGTTAACACCCACCCATCTCGACCTCCTCTCCTTCCGATCCAGTCCTCCTCAACTCGCCCCTTCCAGCAGATCTCGCTGGATCTCATCACCTCGTTGCCGGTTTCCTCTGGTTTCACTGCTGTTCTGGTCGTGGTCGACCATGGGCTTACAAAGGGGGCACTTTTTCTACCTTGCACGGATTCTATCACTGCCAAAGGAGTAGCTTCTCTCTTTTTCGAATGAATCTTCCCTAGATTTGGACTACATGACAAATGCATCTCCGACAGAGGACCTCAATTCACCTCCACATTCGCCAAGGAACTCGCTCAACTCCTTGGATATAACATTGCTCTCTCGACCGCCTACCACCCCCAGACCGATGGAGAAACCGAACGGGTAAACCAGGAGTTAGAAACATACCTGCACATCTTCTGCTCTGGAAAACCCAACTCCTGGGCCTCCCTGCTCCCCCTTGCGGAGTTCGTCCACAACTCCTCCACTTACTCGTCAACCAACCAATCCCCCTTCTTCCTGATGATGGGATACGAACCCAGGGCTTATCCACCAATCGGAAAAACCTTCCTGCCAACCCTGGAAAACCGCTTATCTCTTATTGAGGAAGGAAGGAAAGAAGCCCTAGCGGCACATGAAAGATCCCGACGGATCATGATGAAAAGGTCGTTATCTCGCTTCTCACCATGGAAAGTTGGAGATAAGGTCTGGCTTGAAAACCGGAACCTTCATCTCCGATATCCGTCCAGGAAGCTAGCTCCTTGAAGGGAAGGACCCTTCGAGATAACCCAAGTAATATCCCTGGTGGCGTACCGCCTCCGACTTCCCCCCACATGGCGCATCCATGACGTGTTTCATGCTTCTCTCTTATCCACCTATAGGGAGATGGCGGAACATGGTCCGAACTTCCTATCTCCACCCCCTGAGGAGATAGAAGGCGAAGAAGAATATGAGGTAGAACAAATCCTCTCACACTGCGGACCTCGAGGCAAAAGGCAGTACCTGGTGTCTTGGAAAGGCTGGCCCTCATCAGAAAATACCTGGGAACCCAAGTCAAATCTTTCCCACTCCGACGAGCTCCTCCTCACTTATAAGGCCAGTCATCTCTCCGCCTTCTCCATCTAAACTCCCACCACCATGGCATACAACTTCCTCTCATCCGCCTCTTGCTCTGCCGCTGCTCGCCCCTCCTCCTCCTCTGCCCATGGGGATAACCCATCGGGCTCCATCGACATGACAGACCCAGGCATGACCCGGGTATTCGACACCAACTCTGACTATGACCTTTCCATGGGTCGCACCCATCCCAATGCCCCCATTGTCCCATCTCTCCTCCCTGACGAAATCAGGGATGAAATACTTTCTGCAGCCCTTGAGTCCCCTCCTTTAGTATACACCATCACTGAAAGAATCGGTTTGAATAGAGATCCGGCTGCTTGTAACCTGCTTCTTGTATATTTTTCTTTTGTTCAACTTCAGTTATTCTTCTCCCAGATCCCCATCTCCGACCTCACGTTGGACCCCACTCTCTTCGGGGCCATGCAAGTTTGTTTCTCCACCCTTCTTCGACGCATCCTCTCTGCCCTCATGGAAGCCCAGCTTAACGACGCGATAGCTTCTGTCCACCCCAGGGACCTGTTCTCCGCCTTCAGTGGCTGGTGGTGCTCACTCACTCGACAGGGACAGGACAACTATGCAGAGGAAGCCATGGCGTTTCAGAGTTGGTTTTGAGCCAGCCCTTACTCCTTTCAGGAGCAATGAGCTCGAGTCCAGAGGAGTAACCTGGCTAGACTCTCACTGCACCTTCCTCACCCCTCGAGACGCATTACTCCACCCATCTCGCTCGCCTCTACAACTGCCCACTCTAGGACGTGTCATCCTTCACACCCAGTCCCTCCTTCGTCGTCTTCGTCTGGCTCCTCCTCTCCAACTCGTCGTCGCCGTTCACAACCCAGCAGCCCTGCTGTCACCCGTCGTCGTTCCTCCCTCTCTGTTCAGACCCCTGGGACCCCTTATCCTGTCCTCACCTCAGGCCCTCGCTTCAACCCTGACGCTCTCCCAGTCCCTCCTCCTGCTCTGCCAGCCGAGGAGGGGAGTACTCCTCCTCCATATGCGTCCACTGAGGACCATGACGACCCTTGTTCTTTCTGTGGAGAGAACCATAACCTTCTCAAGTACTGCCCCCATCATTGCTGTGAACATTGCGGAAGGGCCGGAGTTACTGTGGCAGAGTGTACCTGTTCACACAGATGTCGATACTGCGGACGACTGGGCCACTATTCAATGGACTGCCCATAGGATATGTTACGGTCGAGGATACCCCCTCCCCTTTTTCCCCCATCATTGACGAGGATGACTGGAACACCGCGCTCGCACAAGACTGCTCCCTGGTGGAGTGGCACCAATACTTCCGTTTCTCGCCGTCTCCCGTTCCGTCTCCTGTGCCGACCACTGCCTTCTAGGCAGTGCTACTTATCTATGACTCGTTTCCTGCCACAGACACTGCCCTCCTTGGCTATGCTCTCTCACGCATAGCCTCGTAGTTCCTTTTATATCCACTGACTCGGTATGACTCGTTATGACTCGTGTTGACTCATAGTGCCGGCCCTATACTAGTTCAAGCTCCGCTTGAACTCGTTACGATACCCTATATAAACCCCTCTCTCCTGTACTTCCATCTTTAACCTTGATCTACACAATATCACGTAGTTTCAAGTCTGTTGGTTGATTCTTTCTACCTCATCCTCTAGTCTAAGCTGGGCCTTAGACTCCTCAACGTCATTGCTGTCCTCGTCGTCGAGGGCTGCTCTTATCCCTAGGTAGGGAATCTCTGTCAGTGAGAGCTGAACCTCTCCAGGTCTGCTTCTAGGACTACGTCCTACGCCACCTGCGTCGAAGGGAGTCTCGGAGACTTCCTGCCACGGCTGCTGTCATCTACAGCCGTCGCTCACTCCAGTGAGAGAAGGGTACCACAAGTTGCCGTAACCCCTTGGTGCATCACTTGACACTACTGGTCGTGTCACACGTTATGCGTCACGGTCACACATAACAGGATAGAGAACCACTTGACATGGCAGAAGGCGAGGTGGACCTTGAAGCTATTGGGGGGAATTCCAGGTGAGGTGCATTATAAGTTGTTGCTGGACACAGAGTCTCCAGCCTACGATGGAGGTAATGTTACAGTTGCCATGGAGAGCGCCCTCAATCTACCCCTGTCATCGTTGGACATCATTTCTTTCGTTCCTTTTCATTATTCCCTAACTCTTGATCGTCCCTGGTTACCCTCTCTCGTTTGATAAGAGTTAGTCCGCTTATCTCACCTCGTTTCTTATCTTCTTATCTAGTGTGACTCATTCAACATGAGTCACTATCTCCTTATCTTTTGTCTTCTTATCTCTCTGCCTCGATTTGTCTTCCTCTCTTTCACTACTGTTACACAGCTTGGTCTGTGCACAATAGGTTGACCCTTAAATACCAGTAACAGTACAATGGTGTCCCTTAGCTAGTTCTACACAATCAAGCGTTGTTCTAGTCCTCCGAGAGCTCCAGCTGTGTGTCTGGATATTGAGACCCTTCCCACTTGTCTTTGAACTCCAAGGAGCGGACTCTTCATGAGTGATTCCTCCTTGGTCTAAGACTCTGAACGCCGCTTCGCATAACACCTAGCAAAGACTCTACAGGATGTTCTGAAAGCATTTGGAGTCACAGATAAGGTGAGTGAACACAAGTATGCACCAATAGCTGTTGTGTATAACTTGTGACAATGCTTCAAACAACCTCACAATGATTTATGAGCTCAAGTTTTAGCTGCCAAACTATGGTGGTGAAGTGGGACACACATGGTGCTTTCTTCACATAACAAACCTCATCACAAAGTCCTTCTTGCAAGCCTTTGAGGTGTGCAAGGGCAGCAGGGTTGCAAGTGATGATGGAATAAGTGTTGATAAACAGCGACTTGCATTGGAAATCTGTGAATTGAGTGAGTGTGAAGATAACAAGTTGGACAATGTGGAAAATGAGGGTGACAACACCATGGATGACAATGTTGATGGATTGGAAGATGAGATGGTGAGGCTGAGTCAAGAGGAGATAAAGGAGCTGCAAAAATCAATCTGCTCCGTGCAGTTAGCTTTGGCTAAGGTAGATCCAAATGTTGTGACGCACCTTTGACCCACTGACTCAAGCATCTCAAATATGCAAACTCAGCTACAAGGTCATCAACTTATCCACCAAGCTTCTCCCCAAGTGGCACTGAATCCTCGAGCGCTTGGATCTAACTGTCACAAACATACCACAAGATGTTGTTACGGTCGAGGATACCCCCTCCCCTTTTTCCCCCATTATTAACGAAGACGACTGGAATGCCGTGCTTGCACAAGACTGCTCCCCGGCGGAGTGGCACCAATACTTCCGTTTCTCGCCGTCTCCTGTGCCATCCCCTGTGCCGACCACTGCCTTCTAGGCAGTGCTACTTATCTATGACTTGTTTCTCATCACAGACACTGCCCTCCTTGGCTATGCTCTCTTACGCATAGCCTCGTAGTTCCCTTTATATCCACTGACTCGTTATGACTCGTAGTGCCTGCCCTACACTAGTTCAAGCTCCGCTTGAACTCATTACAATACCCTATTTAAACCTCTCTCTCCCGTACTTGTATCTCTAACCTTGATCTACACAATACCACGTAGTTTCAAGTCTGTTGGTTGATTCTTTCTACCTCATCCTCTAGTCTAAGCCGGGCCTTAGACTCCTCAACGTCGTTGCCGTCCTCATCGTCGAGGGCCGCTCCTATCCCTACGTAGGGAACCTCTGTCAGTAAGAGCTGAACCTCTCCAGGTCTGCTTCTAGGACAACGTCCTACGCCACCTGCGTCGAAGGAAGTCTTGGAGACTTCCTGCCACGACTGCTGTCGTCTACAGCCATCGCTCACATCAGTGAGAGAAGGGTACCACTTGACACCGTAACCCCTTGGTACATCACTTGACACTACTGGTCGTGTCACGCGTTACGCATCATGGTTGATCATAACAGATGTTGCAACAAGATGGAATTCAACTTATGGTATATTGCAAGACACCTTGAAGCATCAAGAAGCCATCAACATTATCACACAATGAAAGGAATTAGGACTGAGAAAATGTGAGTTGGGGGAGAGTGAGTGGAAAATGCTTTGAGACTTGTGCAATGTGCTAAAGGTGTGGTAACTGCATGCTGTGGTCACTACTAGGTCCTCAAGGATGTGACACAATTTTTCTCTCATTCAATGCCCAGTCTTGCAACCATGATTCCAGCAATGAATCTTATTGAAGAACAACTTACTAAGTTCATTTGTGACCACTCACTCTCACCTTTGATTCGTGCCAGTGTCACCTTGGTAAAACAAACCCTCAACCATTATTACTCTTTGACGGACTCCTCCAAAGTCTATTGGATTGCAATGAGTACATTTTCATCACTTGTCCACTATATTTCTCAATGTTTTCATAGTACTGCACCTGCACCACAAACTCAATTATTTCCAACTCACAAAATGGAAAGATGACTAGATTTTTCAATGGTGGAACAACTTGTCTGTGATTGGTTCACATCAACTTTGTTACGAATCCGTTCATTTTCACCTAGCTTAATCACGTGACTAGATCACATGACACATCACATGCCCAGATCATGTGACCGGTCTAGACCCTTATCTCTTATCTACACGTGGCATTAATCTCCGTTGTCTTCTAGCTCTATTCACACGATCGTGAGAGTCATGTAACCCTATATAGTATCCCTTATCATAGATAGTACCTGACACAGCTTGGTCTGTGCGCAGTTTGTAGTAGTATATAATGCAATCACATCCAACCGGACAAACCAGTTTTGTCCTTGTTGGGTTTCCCCTAACGAGTGCTCCTCATTCTAAGTCGCGTCCTCCGGTATTGAAGAGTGGGTCCTAGACATCTGTCTTAGGGTCGCCTTCAAAGGACAAAACTACTTACTCTACTACCTACTCTCCCCGCGACCGGGTTACGTCGCATAACCATTTCACTTACTCTTACCTCCCTCAATTTGTTTCCCTCGTACCATCGTCAAGCGTCACCCTTTGCACTTGTGCACACCCGGACACCAGGGTTAAGGTGGTTGGTCGTACCGTTACGTTAACGGTGCAGACAACAACTGCGGCTTCAACTGTTGTGTGCAAGGATTGACTATCCTGCAAACGAGTTCGCTTTGCGAAGGCATAGACCTCATTCGAGAGGACACGCTTCGCCGCTCGTAACTAGTTTTTAGCGCTTGGCACTGCTCGGTGTCCCCCAAGGTGCGATCAGGGGTAATTGTGGTATTTTCCACACAACGAAGGTCAACTCTTTGTCGTTGTTAAATAAGAGTTGAAGTCTCGGCGCACTAAAGTCGTCAGCCGTAGCCAGGCAGAATCTGTTTCCTCCATTGCCGTGGTCAACTCTGCAGCGAGACCGACCTCCTGCCAATTTCGCGCGCCTGTAGATAGGCGAAGATAGTCATCCTGGCGGAATACTTCCGCAACGTGTTACTTGAAGTTCGCCCCGTTATCCCCGTCCCTCGCCTCGCAACTCCAGAACCGCCCGATAATGACATTCCGGACGGTCTATTCTGGCACGAAGTCACCGGTACCCTCGACCCGGTGCTAATCCAAGATTGCATAGACTTGCTTGAGGGAACGCTCCCTATATATGTTCACGACGAGCACCTCTACGTCGGAAGAAGAGAATTCCTCGTCGAGCTCCCACCCCTCGTCCCCCTCAATAACCGAACCAACCATCAGGATGTCCGGGGTGACTCTCGACGAACTGCGGGCCCAGATAGAGGTCCTCGCCGCAACCCTCGCCACACTCTGATCCCAACAGCACCCCGTCGCTCCAATCGCCTCCGTCGAAGTACAGAAAACAATCGTCCCCGTCCCGGACCCAGGACACTTTGATGGGTCCTACCAACGTTTCGAAGAATGGTGGATGAAGATCTTGGTGTACCTCGATTTTCACAAGGAAACCTACGCCACTCACAAAGACAAGGCGTTGGCCGTACTCTCCCGGATAGGCTCTAAGGCAGGAGAATCCGACAAGAATGGCGCGGGACTCTGGGCCCGAAACGAAATAAAGAAGCACTGGGGGAAAGACGAAAATGAGTACCCCCATATAGCCACCATCGAGACCCAGATCCGGAGCCGATTCACTATCGGAAACGAACAGGATATAGCACGCCGGCAATTACGTGCTCTAACCCAGCGGAGAGGGGAACGTACTCAAGTATTCCTCACCAAGTGGCTGGCTTTGTTCGAGATGGGTACGGTCTCCCACAGCGAGGGGGTGGGCCTTCTGGAGAGGGCAGTGCGCCAAGATGTGATCCGGCACATCTTCCTTGACGACAAAAGGGAGGTGCTTGTGTCGGATTATATCCCGCTCATCCAGCGCTATGCCGAGGCTATCGAGAGTTTCGAAACTAGGGATAGGGACCCCCCAGTCAAGAGAACGCCGTACAGGGACCCAAACGCAATGGATGTAGACACCATTTCCCGCACCCCGCCGCCAAAAGGGTGTTTCAACTGCGGCGCGGAAGGGCACATGGCGCGGGAATGCCCAAAACCGTCCACCAAGTGCGGGGAGTGCGGATGGTCCAGAGGGGGGCACAAGGCCCGATGTCAGCGTCGAATTCAGATGGTGGGAAAAGCGGAGAACGCCGCTATAACAAACAGTTCCGGGGTGGTCGCCTCGTCATCAACGGCAGAGCCTGACCGTCGGCTTAAGGCGGTCCAAGGAATGGATTACGAGGCCATGAGGGCCTACTTCCGAGATCTAGAAGAAACGGAAGCAAAGGGAAAAGGGAGGGGGTGACGAAGTCGAGCATTCGATCACCCCAATTAGATAATTTAGTTAGGAATTCGTTTCGTAATAGTTTCGCATACCTAGAAGAAGAAAATTTAGATTCACGATGGGGTAGCCTCCCTGAATCTAACGTACTGGCGTCTCAAGATGAGCGCAGCTCCACGATAGGAGTATTTAATTCCGGTAATGAAAAAGAAAAAAATGTATTCATAGAACCATATCAAGATTTGATCGACCAAGGGTTTGAACCCTTAGATTGTAATATACAAGAACCGTCTCCCGTTCCTTTTACGTACAATATGAAAACGATCCAAAAAGAGTTAAAGGAGAGCTCGACTCCACGAAACCTTCGAGTCATCAACCTCGAAGGAGAACTCACCATAAAAATCAATATAATCCAAAAATATCAAAATCTTACGGTCAATGCGCTATTGGATAGTGGCGCTGAAGGCACCTTTATCAATAGAAAATGGGCAATGCACCATCAAATTCCCATGGAACCTCTGGAACAACTTATTCCCGTGTATAACACTGATAACACGTTAAATCAAGCAGGCGGAATCACCCACCGAGCGGTGCTGGTCATAGACTTCGAAGGACACCGAGAGAAGATTACGGTGGAGGTCACCAATCTGGGAAGGAACCAGATGATTATTGGAAACACATGGCTGCGGCACCACAACCCGCGCATCAATTGGGAAACCGGGCAGGTAGCAATGACCCGGTGCCCGCAATCGTGTAGGGCGTTGAACGCCGCCTATCGGAATAGAATGGAAGAATGGGAAAACAAGTACGGGCACACAAGGGGCCAAACACGGTTAAATATCATAGATAAACCTGTATTTGAAGAGCCATTCAATCTAGTCCCGAAAGAGTACCACGATTATTTAGATGTCTTCTCAAAGAAGGCAAGCGAGAGGATGCCGGAACGAAAACCGTGGGATCACGCCATCGATCTAAAGCCCGATTTCAAACCAAAAAAGGGCAGAGTGATTCCCATGAGCCCGGACGAACAAGCAGAAGTGCAGGCATTTCTAGACGATCAGTTATCGAAAGGGTATATTAGACCCTCTAAATTGCCACAAACGTCGCCCGTCTTCTTCATCCCTAAGAAAGAAGGAAAGAAGAGGATGGTCATGGACTATAGATATTTAAATGAGGGAACCGTGAAAAACAACTATCCCTTGCCACTCATTTCCCAGCTCATAGACAAGCTAAGAGGGGCTAAGCTCTTCACGAAAATGGATCTGCGATGGGGTTACAACAACGTAAGAATCAAAGAAGGAGACGAATGGAAAGCCGCTTTCGTCTGCCACAAAGGCTCGTTTGAACCGACCGTCATGTTTTTCGGGCAGTGTAATTCTCCTGCCACGTTTCAACAGATGATGAATGAGATCTTTGGCGATATGGAAGACGTCGTGATTGTATACATAGACGATCTCCTTATTTTTACGAACACTACCAATCGAGATGAACACATAAAAAAGGTTCGAGAAGTGCTGGCACGACTTAGGAAACATAATCTATTTGTAAAACCCGAAAAATGTACCTTCTTCCAAACCAAGGTAGAAATGCTTGGAATGGATGTATCCACAGAAGGCGTAGTCATGAGCGAATCTAAGCTCAATGGGATAGCGGGATGGACAGCCCCCACCAACGTCAAAGGAGTCAGAAGCTTCTTAGGGCTGGCCAACTTCTACCGAAGATTCATTGAAGGATATTCCCAGGTAGCGCGACCCTTGCATGACTTAACAAAGAAAGATCAACCTTGGATCTGGGGATCAGATCAGCAAAAAGCGTTTGATACGCTTAAGGAAAGATTCACCACGGCGCCGGTACTGGCTTACCCGGATGACACTACCCCCTATCGGGTAGAATGCGATGCCTCGGACTTTGCAGTAGGAGCGGTGCTGTCCACACAAAAAGAAGACAAATGGCACCCGGTCGCTTATATGTCGCATGCAATGTCGCCCGAGGAAAGAAACTACCCGATTGCGGACAAAGAGATGCTGGCTATCATCTCAGCTTTAGAACAATGGTGCCACCATCTAGAAGGAGCGCATTTCCCTTTCGAAGTGTGGACAGATCACAAGAATCTGCAGTACTTCATGACTTCCCAAAATCTGAGTCGTCGGCAAGCCCGATGGGCCCAGTATCTATCCAGATTCGACTATCGATTAGTCAATAAACCCGGTACTTCCATGGGGAAAGCCGATGCCTTGTCGAGACGAGAAGATCATGCTGTCGGCATCGAAAACGACAACCATGATGTCACATTCATTCCCCCTGAAAAGGTCATCGCTCAAGTAGGAACGGAAAAGAGCCTCTTTGAGCGAATATTACAAGCACACGAGTCCATACGAAATCCCGATGGCAGTGTGGATAAACTAGGTACCTGGATGTACGATGAAAAGATATGGGTACCACCTCACCTCCGTCAGGAGGTAATCACTCGTTACCACGATCACCCGCTGGCCGGACACAAAGGAGCTGAAAAGACCGCGGAATTGCTCACCCGGTATTACAAATGGCCGGGCCATCGGCAGGATATAGCCGAGTACTGTCGATCCTGTCAGCGCTGTGCGCGCATGAAACCCTTAAATCGAGCTCCGGCTGGACTACTGGCACCACTGGATGTCCCCAAAGGACCCTGGGAAGATGTGGCCGCCGATTTCATGACCGGCTTCCCGGAGGTTAATGGGTTCAATGCCATTTTAGTGGTCGTAGATCGATTCTCGAAAGAAGCGGCGTTCATCCCTACAACTAAGGAAATCACAGCCTTGGGAACCGCGGCTTTGTATAGAGATTATGTATGGAAGCATCACGGACTTCCCACCACATTAGTGTCCGATCGCGGACCGCAATTCGCTTCCCAAGTTATGGAAGCATTATGTAAGATGCTACAAATAGAACGCCGCATGTCCACCGCGTATCATCCCCAAACCGATGGGCAAACGGAACGGACCAACAGGGAACTACAACAATACCTGCGGATGTTTGTAGCTGAAAAACAAGATCAATGGGTAGAATGGCTTGCTATCGCCCAGTTTAACTTTAATAACACTCAGTCCGCCGCTACAAAGGCAACTCCCTTCTCTCTCACTAAGGCCTTCACCCCACGAATGGGAATTGAGCCTGAAGTCACTCGTTTTCCAGCGGCAGCAGCCTTCGCCGATAACATGAGGAAGGCCTTATTGGATGCTAAAGCGGCATTGGCCAAAACCCGTGAGCGAATGAAGACGCAAGCGGACAAGCATCGCACGCCGGCCCCGGCTTATCAAATTGGGGATAAGGTTTGGTTATCTACGGAAAACCTTACCCTGGGAAATCGCCCCTCCCGGAAATTAACGGAGCGCTGGATAGGACCTTACACGGTCAGGGACGTGGTTGGGAGTAACGCGGTATCCCTGCATTTGCCGAAACGCATGCGGATACATGAAACGGTCAATGTTTCACGTGTGAAACCGTACTTTCCCCCTGCGGAAGGTCAGCCGGTGGATAAACCCGGCCCCATAGTTGTTGACGAAGAGGGCTCCGAGGAGTTCGAAGTCGACTATATAGTGGACTCACGCCCCGTTGGACGGGGTTTTCAGTATTTAGTGCATTGGAAGGGCTATGGGGAGGATGATCGGACTTGGGAGCCAGCCTCTGGTCTCAAGAACGCCCCAGACGCCGTTAAGTTATTTCATCGAAGGAATCCGGCTGCGCCGCGCAAATTAAACGGTCTATCATTGGCCGCGTTCGGGGAGCTTTTTAGCCCCTATGAAAATTTCACTTCCGGATCAACGGCACATGGATGATCTGGAATCTCACCCCTAGTGAGGGGGTAATGTTACGAATCCGTTCATTTTCACCTAGCTTAATCACGTGACTAGATCACATGACACATCACATGCCCAGATCATGTGACCGGTCTAGACCCTTATCTCTTATCTACACGTGGCATTAATCTCCATTGTCTTCTAGCTCTATTCACACGATCGTGAGAGTCATGTAACCCTATATAGTATCCCTTATCATAGATAGTACCTGACACAGCTTGGTCTGTGCGCAGTTTGTAGTAGTATATAATGCAATCACATCCAACCGGACAAACCAGTTTTGTCCTTGTTGGGTTTCCCCTAACGAGTGCTCCTCATTCTAAGTCGCATCCTCCGGTATTGAAGAGTGGGTCCTAGACATCTGTCTTAGGGTCGCCTTCAAACTTATGCTACAGAGGAAGAACATAACACAGACATTGAAGTAGTGGAGTCCCCATTGATAAATTATTTCTATCTAGCAATCTTTCTTTACTAATGTACAAATGATAGCAGGGTAATATGTTTGATAGCATGTCGTCTCTTGCACCTCCCAAGCCAGTAGATTTGTGGGGCGAGCTTGATAGATATCTCCTGGCTAATGTTGAGCATGTTACTGACCCAATCATGTGGTGGTTTGAGCACCACATTACCTATCCATGTTTGTCCCACATGGCTATTGACTACCTTAGCATTCCTGGTAGATATTATGTACAAATTTCTTTCCTGTGTCCAATACTGACATGTTTTTCAAATAGCAACCTCTGTGGATATCGAATGGCTGTTTAGCTGTGATTGACTAATCCTTTCCTATGTCTGCTTGTGACTGTCAACTCAGTCAACACAAGCTCTCATCTGCCTTGGCTCATGGAGTCTACTCAACTTGGTGAAGTTGGAGGATTTGAAGGCAGCTATTTGTTATGATCAACCATGATGTATAACGTGTGACATGACCAGTAGTGTCAAGTGATGTACCAAGGGGTTACAGTGTCAAGCAGTACCCTTCTCTCACTGGTGTGAGTGATGGCTAGATACTCTAGTGGCCATGGCAGGAAGTCTCTGAGACTTCCTTCGATGCAGGTGGCATAGGACAAAGTCCTAGAAGCAGACCTGGAGAGGTTCAGCTCTCACTAACAGAGGTTCCCTACCTAGGGATAGGAGCGGCCCTCAATGATGAGGACAGCAACAACATTGAGGAAGTCTAAAGCCTGGCTTAGACTGGAGGATGATGTAGAAAGAATCAACCAACAGACTTGAAACTACATGGTATTGTGTAGATCAAGGTTAGAGATACAAATACGAGAGAGAGGGGTTTAAATAGGGTATCATAACGAGTTCAAGCGGAGCTTGAACTAGTGTAGAGCAGGCACTATCAAGTCATAACAAGTCAGGGATATAAAGGGAACTACGAGGCTATGCATAAGAGAGCATAGCCGAGGAGGGCAGTGTCTGTGACAAGAAATGAGTCATAAATAAGTAGCACTGCCTAGAAGGCAGTGGTCAGCACAGGAGAAGGCGAGAAACGGAAGTATTGATCCCACTTCACTGGGGAGCAGTCTTGGAAGAGCGCCACATTCCAGTTGTCCTCATTAATAATAGGTGAAAAAGGGAAGGGGGTATCCTCAACCATAACACTGTTAAGCTACCAGATCTCAATGAAGAGCAGGGATTGGAGGATGGGTGGGATAGTATTACTGTATAGTACTTTTGAATTCCAAATGAAATTTTTTGGTCTGTGTTGCTACAGTGAAAACCCATGGGTATACCCATGCTTATCCCTAGGGTTCACCACGTTTTTGTTGTCATCCAAATCCAAATCCAAACATCTTGAATGTAAGCTATATATTATATGTGTTGATTTGAATCAAGACTAATAAACTGTTTTAGACTCTTCATTATTATTCTGTGCCTGTGAATCAATATCCTAACATACCATATCATCAAATTAAGCATCTTCATGTTCAATGCATGCATTGTTTGAGAACTCCTTCTCCACCACCTCAAGCTATGGTTTATGAACCTATGTTTCAATCATGTTGGGTTCAACCTCAGCAATCCTGTATTTTCTCATGGACAACTTTATGTGGCTCTTTCACATTGTACACATCCTCAAAACATCAAAGTACTATTTTCTAATAGTCAAAGAAATACCAAGACAAGCAATGTTGTATGGACAGAAGTGTTTAGAGGATTACAATTGTAAATCAGATGTATATGCTTGTATTTGACAGAACATAGTTTCTATTGATCAAGAAATTGCTTACTCTGACTGACACCTGATTAAGATCTATTGGCAGGTAAAGCAGAAGCTTCTGAAGAGCTAGAAACACCTATTGTACAGACTGACTGATATTTTCACAGAAAACTAAGATTAGAGTTTCACCAAAAAGTGGGATAAGTTGAATTGGTGGTCCTTCAGCCTGGGTTGGAGAGGATTCAGGAGAAACTCTGTTTGGTATCGATGTGTCAAACAACACTTCGGGAAGATATTGCATACTCACTGCTGGGCATCTTCAATGCTGCTATTCCGGTCATCTACGGTGAGGGAAATCGTGCGGTCTGACGACTCTTGGAACACCTCCTGACGGGTTCGGGAGATGTAACCATTCTCGCTTGGACTGGGAACTCGGGGAGCTACAATAGCTGCCTCCCCAGGGACCTCACTGTCTTCAACCAAATTGTACCGCCACACATCCCACAACCAACGGAGAGAACAGAGATGGACGAGGCGATCACGGCACTGTGCCCTGGCCGAGGAACTGCATGAACAACTGAACAAACTTCCATCGCCGTCTGTCGTTGCCAGTCGACTAAGACTTCCCTGCATCGCCTTCCACATCAGCGAAGTCCAGGCTACCGCGATGTTTGGTTCCACTTCGAGCTCTCATGTCTTCCGGGCCACGACCGATATGCTCAGGGAGG
>JBBPKR010000134.1:0-16561 GCA_038089375.1 Pseudoaustroboletus valens | reverse complement strand
GTGTTTGCCAGCGAGAAGGCTGCAGAGCATCCAACCACTGTGGCGACTCCTCCTCCTCCAGACGACCCCCCTTCACCTCCAGACCCCCCCTCCCTCCTCGAAACCCCTCACGGCCTGTAGCAGCCAGAGTAACCTCCACCATTCCCACACCTCCTAGGTCCAATCTAGGAAAGTATGTTGATTCCCTGGCAGCAAAGAAGGTCTCTAAGGAAGAGATCCTTCGAGTTTTACAAACAGTCTATGATGATGATAAGGCAGAAGTCATCTCCTCCGTCAAAATAGATGAAATCAAGGAGGATTTTTGAAAAGGAAGGAAGCCTCAACGTCTCCCCTTCCTAAAGTAACTATTGCCTCTGTGTACAATACTGGTAGCAAGGAACGTTCTATGAAACTCCCTATCATTCTTTGTACCACTGAAGGACAACAAATTGTCAATGAAATCGCACTAGTGGACAGTGGAGCCATTGGTAACTTTGTAGACAGGAATCTCACCCTCCAACTCAAACTCCCCCTCACCCGAATGACGGTTCCAGTCATTGCCTCAAACGTCAATGGAATGCCCAACAAGGGAGGCATCATCCGCTACAAGACCGTTCTCAATCTTCAGATAGGAAACACCGAAGAAAGAGAAAAGAATTCTATGTCCTAAGATGCGGAAAGGAAAAGGTAATACTAGGACTCCCCTGGCTTCAGAAGGCCAACCCCCTTATCAACTGGAAGACTGGAGTAGTCTCCATTCCGGAACCACCTCCCTCTGACACCCCCTATCTTTCCCAATATCTGGACATACGAAAGACAACCATCGCCACAGAGATAGCTATAGAACAACCTAAGGAAAAGGTTGTTCTCCCCACAGAACTTAAAGAATACAAGAATGTCTTCGAGAAGCCTACTGGTTCATCCTTGCCCCCTTCTTGTCCATGGGACCACGCCATTGAACTGAGGGACAACTTTGTTCCCAAGGTAGCAAAGGCCTACTCCCTCAACCCAAAGAAACTTCTGGCATGTAAAGAATTCATTGACAAACACCTGAGTTCCGGAAAGATCTCCCCTTCTAAATCCCCACAAGCTTCCCCCTTCTTCTTTGTTTCAAAGAAAGACGGAACCCTCCGGCCCTGTCAGGACTACAGGTATCTCAACTTGGCCACGGTAAAGAATGCTTATCCACTTCCCCGAATCTCTGATCTTGTCGATAAACTGAAAGGGTCTACCATCTTCACCAAGCTTGACATTTGTTGGGGATATAACAATATCCTGATCAAGCCGGAAGATCGGTGGAAAGCTGCTTTCATCACCCCCTTCAGCCTCTTTGAACCCAACATCATGTTCTTTGGTTTCTGTAATGCTCTACCTACCTTCCAAGCAATGATGAACGACATCTTTGGCGATTTCCTTGCCGAAGGATGGTTAATCATCTACATGGACGACTTCATGATTCACTCAGACAACGACCACAACCTCCACTGGGAAAGAGTATGGAAGGTACTACAACGCGCTCGGGAACATGACCTTCACTTCAAACTTGAGAAATGTGTCTTTGCCTCCAGCTAAGTGGAATTCCTCGGGCTAGTCATTCAACCTGGACAACTGCATATGGACCCTGCCAAACTCACTGCTATTCAGGACTGGGAACCCCCCAAGTCTCTGAAGGGAGTTTGATCTTTCATTGACTTCTGTAACTTCTACCAAAAATTCATTGCCAATTTTTCGGCAGTCGCCCAACCTCTGATTAACCTCACCAGGAAAGAAGTCCCCTGGCTATGGTCTGACGAATGTCAAAAGTCCTTTGACCAGCTGAAACATTCCTTCCTCTCCAAATCACTACTTTGCATGCCCGATGTCGAGAACCCATTCTTTGTAATGACAGATGCCTCTCTCATTGCTTCTGGTGCAGTGCTTATGCAGAGGAACGGCAATGGCGATCTTCAACCCTGTGCCTACTTGTCAAGGACCTTTTCCCCAGCAGAAAGAAACTACAATGTCTACGATAGGGAACTCCTGGCAGTCATTCATGCTTTGGAAGAATGGCAACATTATCTTCAGGGAACCAGACTTCCTGTCACCATGCTCACTGATCACAAGAATTTAACCTACTTCTGGCAGCCCCAGCGACTCTCCCGGAGACATGCTCGTTGGCAGTTCTTCCTGATGGACTTTGATCTCGTTTTCCACCATCTCCCTGGCACTCAGATGGCACCAGCTGATGCCTTGTCCCGCAAGTACGATGTCGACACCACCACTGACAATGTTGACGTCAACCTGCTCCCTGACCACCTCTTTGTCCGCTCCCTGGACACTGCCATCGCAGCAAAGATTGCTGATCTCACCTCCTCCGACTTTCTCGCGACCTCCACCCTTTCTCACCTGGCAGAGGGATCCTCCCTTTTCCCCAGAGCATCCGCGTTGGACTGGTCAACAGAACAGGGCCTCTTGTATTACAAGGGTCGCCTCTATGTTCCGGAACTGCTGCACTTGGATATTATTCGCCTGTCCCATGACTCCCTCACTGCAGGGCATCCTGGCGTCCTCCGCACTCAAAACCTGGTAGCTCGAGACTACTGGTGGCCTGGTCTCTTCTCCCTGGTTCACCGCTTCGTCCTCGGTTGTGCCACTTGCTAGGCCAATAAGGTCAACACCCACCTGTCTCGACCTCCCATCCTTCCGATCCCATCTTCCTCGACTCGTCCCTTCCAGCAGATCTCGTTGGATCTCATCACCTCATTGCCGGTTTCCTCTGGGTTCACTGCTGTCCTGGTTGTGGTTGACCATGGGCTTACAAAGGGGGCACTTTTTCTGCCTTGCACTGACTCCATCACTGCCGAAGGAGTGGCCTCTCTCTTTTTCGAACGAATCTTCCCCAGATTTGGGCTATATGACAAGTGCATCTCCGATAGAGGCCCCCAGTTCACCTCAGCATTTGCCAAGGAGCTCACTCACCTCTTGGGATATGACATCGCCCTCTCCACTGCCTATTACCCCCAGACCGACGGTGAAACCGAATGAGTAAACCAGGAGTTAGAAACGTACCTACGCATTTTCTGCTCTGGAAAACCCAACTCCTGGGCCTCTCTGCTCCCCCTTGTGGAATTCGTCCATAACTCCTCCACCCACTCGTCAACCAACCAATCCCCTTTCTTCCTGATGATGGAATATGAACCTAGAGCTTATCCACCAATCGGAAAAACCTTCCTACCGACCCTAGAAAATCGCTTATCTCTTATCGAGAAAGGAAGGAAAGAAGCTCTATGTTACGCGAAGTGACGTTCTGAGTCTTAGACCAAGGAGGAATCGCTCACGAAGAGTCTGCTCCTTGGAGTTTAAAGACAAGAGGGAAGGGTCTTGATATCCAGACACACAGCTGGAGCTCTTGGAGGACTAGAACAACGCTTGATTGCGCAGAACTAGCTAAGGGACACCATCATACTGTTACTGGTATTTAAGGGTCAACCTATCATGCACAGACCAAGCTGTGTAACAGTAGTGAAAGAGAGGGAGACAAATGGAGACAGAAAAATAAGGAGATAAAGAGATAAGGAGATAGTGACTCATGTTGAATGAGTCATTCTAGATAAGAAGATAAGAAACGAGGTGAGATAGGTGGTCCAACTCTTATTGAGCAAGAGAGGGTAGCCAGGGACGGTCAAGAGTCAGAGAATACTGGAAAAAAAGAAAGGAAACAATGTCCAACGATGACAATGGCAGGTTGAGGGCCCTCTCCACAGCAACTGTAATACTCTAGTGGCACATGAAAGATCCTGACAGATCATGAAAGAACATTCCTTATCGCGCTTCTCCCCTTGGAAAGTTGGAGATAAGGTCTGGCTTGAGAACCAGAACCTTTATCTCCGATATCCGTCCAAGAAGCTGGCCCCTTGAAGGGAAGGACCCTTCGAGATAACCCAAGTAATATCCCCGGTGGCGTACCGCATCCGACTTCCTCCCACATGGCGCATCCATGACATGTTTCACGCCTCACTCTTATCCACCTATAGGGAGACAGCCAAGCACGGGCTGAATTTCCTATCTCCGCCCCCTGAGGAGATAGAAGGTGAAGAAGAATACGAGGTGGAACAAATCCTCTCACACCGCGGACCTCGAGGCAAAAGGCAGTACCTGGTGTCCTGGAAAGGTTGGCCTTCTTCAGAAAATACCTGGGAACCCGAAACAAATCTCTCCCACTCCAACAAACTCCTCCGTGCCTATAAAGCCTCTCATCCTTCCACCTTCCCCAATTAACCACCACCATGGCATACAACTTCCTCTCCTCTGCCTCTTGCCCCTCCTCCTCCTCTGTCCATGAGAATAACCCATCTGGATCCATCAACATGACTGACCCTGCCATGACCCAGGTGTTCGACACCAACTCCGATTACGACCTCTCCATGGGTCGTATCCATTCCAATGCCCCCATCGTTCCCTCTCTCCTCCCTGACGAAATCAGGGATGAAATACTTTCTGCAGCCCTTGAGTCCCCTCCTTTAGTATATACCATCACTGAAAGAATCGGTTTGAATAGAGACCCGGTAGCCTGTAATCTCCTTCTTATCTACTTTTCCTTTGTTCGTCTTCAGTTATTCTTCTCCCAGATCCCCATCTCCGACCTCACATCTGACCCCACCCTCTTCAGGGCTATGCAAGTTTGTTTCTCCATCCTCCTCCGATGCATCCTTTCCGCCCTCATGGAAGCCCAGCTTAACGATGCAATAGCTTCTGTCCACCCCAGGGACCTATTCTCCGCCTTCAGTGGCTGGTGGCGCTCTCTCACCTGACAAGGACAAGACGATTACGCAGAGGAAGCTATGGCATTTCAGAGTCGGTTTCGAGCCAGCCCCTACTCCTTTCAGGAGCAACAAGCTCGAGTCCAGAGGAGTAACCTGGCTAGACTCTCACCGCACCTTCCTCACCCCTCGAGATGCATTACTCCACCCATCTCACTCGCCTCTACAACCACCCACTCTAGGACGTGTCGTCCTTCACACCCAGTCCCTCCTTCATCGTCTTCGTCTAGCTCCTCCTCCCCAAATCGTCATTGTCGTTCACAACCCAGCAGCCCTGCTGTCGCCCGTCGTCGCTCCTCCCTCTCTGTTCAGACCCCTGGGTCCCCTTATCCAGTCCTCACCTTAGGCCCTTGCCTCAACCCTGACGCTCTCCCAGTCCCTGCTCCTGCTCCGCCAGCCGAGGAGGGGAGTACTCCTCCACCTCCGTATGCATCCACTGAGGACCATAACCTTCTCAAGTACTGCCCCCATCATTGCTGCGAACATTGCGGAAGGGCCGGAGTTACTGTGGCAGAGTGTGCCTGCTCACACAGGTGTCGATACTGCGGACGACTGGGCCACTACTCAACGGACTGCCCACAGGATAGAGAACCACTCGATGTGGCGGAAGGCGAGGTGGACCTTGAAGCTGTTGAAGGGAATTCCCAGTGAAGTGCATTATAAGTTGTTGCTGGACACAGAGTCTCCAGCCTACGACAGAGGTAATGTTACAGTTGCTATGGAAAGGGCTCTCAATCTTCCTTTGTCATCGTTGGACATCGTTTCATTTGTTCCTTTCCATTATTCCCTGACTCTTAATCACCCCTGGTTACCCTCTCTTGCTCGATAAGAGTTAGCCCATTTATCACACTTCACTACTTATCTTCTTATCTTCTTATCTCTCTGTCTCGAATTGTCTTTCTCTCTTTCACTACTGTTACACAGCTTGGTCTGTGCATGATAGGTTGACCCTTAAATACCAGTAACAGTACGATGGTGTCCCCTAGCTAGTTCTACGCAATCAAGCATTGTTCTAGTCCTCCAAGAGTTCCAGCTGTGTGTCTGGATATCGAGACCCTTCCCTCTTGTCTTTGAACTCCAAGGAGCGGACTCTTCGTGAGCGATTCCTCCCTGGTCTAAAAGACTCAGAACGCCACTTCGCGTAACAACTGCTGCAGCTGTTGGGGTTCTTCTTCATCGTCATCATCGCCAGGGACATGAAACCCTTTGAACAGATGGTGCGAAATGGTGGTGGTCTGCTAAGTAGCAGAGGTAAGGGGAAAAGCTAGTTCTTTTGTTATGCGAAGCAGCGTTCTGAGTCTTAGACCAAAGAGGAATCGCTCACAAAGAGTCCGCTCCTTGGAGTTCAAAGACAAAAGGGAACAGGGGTCTCGATATCCAGACACACAGCTGGAACTCTCAGAGGACTAGAACAACGCTTGATTGCATAGAACTAGCTAAAGAACACCATCGTACTGTTACTGGTATTTAAGAATCTACCTATCGTGCACAGACCTTGCTGTGTAACAGTAGTGAACAAAAGAAAGACATGTCAGGATAGCGAGATAAGGGGATAAGAAGATAAGAGGATAAGAAGATAAGAAGATAAGGAGATAGTGACTCATGTTGAATGAGTCATGCTAGATAGGGAGAACTCAGAAGAAGATAAGAAATGAGGTGAGCCAAACAGGCCGACTCCTATCGAGCGAGAGAGGGTAACCAAGGATGATCAAGAGTCAGAGAATAGTGAAAAGGAACAAAGGAAATGATGTCCAACGATGACAACGGCAGGTTAAGGGCGTTCTCCTGGGCAATTGTAACACCTTACTCTTTGACTTGAACTCCAATGATCAGTCTCTTCATGAGTGATTCATCATTGGTCTAGTCTCCAGGACACCGCTTTGTGTAACACAGGGCAATGTGATGATGCACATCACAGTTGAGAAGCTACACTCACAGGCAGATTCGCTTATCACCCAGTTTCAGCAGGGAGGTGGAACCAATTGCCTTGAGGATGCCCTTGCACTAGGGCGTAAAGCACTGGAACCTTGTTCACCTGGCCACTCCAAGCGATGAGCCTTGCTGAATTGGCTCTCACAGTATCTTGGTTGTCGCTACTCTCAGCTTGGAGGAATGGCAGACATGGAGGAAGCCGTTGTGCTGGCACAAATGGCATTTGAAATTTGCCCACCAGGGCACCCAATGCGTTCATTGTCCCTAAATGGTCTTGCCAATTCCCTCTAATCGGTACAGGTGGCTCGGTGAGGTGATGGACCTTGACAAGGCTAGTCTTGACTGGGAAGCACTTGAGCTATGCTCACCAGGGTACTCAAATTGTTTCAGGTCCCTAAACAGCCTGGCCAGTTCCATTTCTGATTGGTACAATTGGCTCGGTGCAATGGTGGATCTCAGCAAGGCTGTTAGTCTCCAATAGGAAGCACTCAAGCTATGCCCATTAGAGCACCTGGATCGTTCCATGTCCCTGAACAACTTTTCCATTTCTCTAGCTGATCGGTACATGTGGCTTGGTGCAATGGCGGACCTCGACGAGGCTATTAGTTTCAAGCAGGAAGCATTCCAGCTCTGCCCACCAGGGCACCAGGGCATCCAGATTGTTCTGGGACCTTGGAGTCACTTGCATGCCTCCTCCGAACTTGCTTCCAGCATTCGTGTGGCTCCAGGAATAAGAAGGAACTGTTCAGCATTTACACCGAGTTAAAACTTGTTTCACAAACAGTGTTTTTATGTGATCTATCCACATACTTCAGTCAAAGACCATCATACATCTGGTTCTCCTGACATGTACAAATGGTCGTAGATTTGAGTCCATCTGATGGGCAGCTGGGGGAACATATAGGTGGGTCCAGCCATCTCAGTTACAGTAGCACCAATATGTAAGTACATAGTGTGATGGTAAGCTATGTACTTGTAGTGCCAGCTGGCCATTTGATCACACAGTGGGGAATGTATTAGTGATATCAACCAGGAAACATCTGGAGGAAGGAAAAAAATGTAGCAATGGCACTGGCCAGGTGAGGCAAACTATATAGCAATGGTACTGGCTGGCATGCTGCATCATTCTTGAACAGTTAGTGATACCAGCTGGGAAACATCATAGGGGAGGTATACTATGTAGAAATGATACTGGCCAGTAGCATTCTTGAATGACATACACCTAGTACCAGCTGAACATGCTGGAAATAGCTGGCTGGTACCACACCTGTGATATACATACAGTGACATGGTAATGGTACTGGCAGGTCTCAAGTTTGTAACTGTTTGAATTTCCTGGTAGTACTTTATGTATAGCTGGTACTACAAACATGTGGAATTTGGATTGTGAAGATGATATCAGCTGAACATGCGACTTGTTAATACAGCCAGCTGGTACCACACTTGTGATTTTAGAGGAGTGGCCAGTACCATCACAGCAATACAGTTTTCATGTGTTTGTGGTACCAGTCATACATACCAATGATTGATGCAGGCAGCCGGTATCACACACACAATATATTGTGTGTCATGGTACCAGCTGGCCAGTTCAAATAATGGAAAAGCTAGCCAGTACTACTTATACAGCTGGCTGGTACCATCTGCACAATATATGTTGTACATGCACATGGTACTGGCCAATACTGGGAACATATATAAAATACCATAGCTGCCACCCCATTGGTTGCAAAAGACATGAGTCTGGCTGGGACCATAACCATGATAGACATTACAAATACTAAAGATGTTATGCATAGTCCAAACCCTAACTCTTCTTACTAGGCTTATGCTGTCTTTGGCTTCAGATATTCCTCATAGGTGTTACAATCAACCATGATGCATAACATGTGACATGACCAGTAGTGTCAAGAGGATGACCAAGAGGCTACAGCTATAAGTGGTACCTTACTCTCACAGACGTGAGCGACAGCTAGGACAACTAGTGGCTGTGGCAGACAGTCACCAGACTGTCTTTGACGCAGGTGGTGAAGAGATGAAGCTCTTGGTGGACCTGGGAAGGTTCAGCTTCCACTGATGAGTATCCCTATCTGGGGATGGAGCGGCCCTCGACAACGAGGACGGCAATGACAAAGAGATCTCAGAAGATGAGATCGACATTGAGGAGTCTAAGGCCTGGCTTAGACTAGAGGGTGATTAGGGATAATCAGTGAGGTTACTTGAAACTACATGGTATTGTGTAGATCAAGGTTAAAGATACAAATAGCAGAACAAGAGGTTTAAATACTGTATCATAATGAGTTCAAGCGGAGCTTGAACTGGTATAGGCCAGACACTATGAGTCATACCAAGTCAGTGATAAAAAAGGAACTACGAGGCTATGTGTGAGAGAACATAGCCGAGGAGGGCAGTATCTGTGACAAGAAATGAGTCATAAATAGGGGCACAGCCTAGATGGCTGTGTCCTCAGGAATTGGAGATAAGGAGAAAGAGAAATATGTAGCCCACTGAGTGGGTGAGGAGTCTTGGTTGAGTGCAGTGTTCCAGTCATCTTTGTTGATGACTGGGGAAAAAGGAGAGGGGATATTCTCGACCATAACAATAGGGCTGTCAACCTTCTTGATGGAAGATGGCTTACCAGTTGGTGGTGCCAGCAAAGGAGTGTGAATAGGATCTTTCCTTGTTGCAGGTGTCTTCTGACCTGCTTTGATAGTTCCTTTCCTGACCTCCTTGGCCTTAGCCGTTGGTTCCTCCTCAGAACTACCATCACCCACCATTCCCTTCCCAGCTCCCTCAGATGGTAACCTTTCAATTACCTTCTTTATAACTTCCACAACTTGCTCTGACCTTTCCTTACCCAGGATTGAGTCACAAAGGAATTTTGGGGAGTTCTCATCATCATCCTCCACTTCCACTTTTACAGCCCTCCAACACTCACACAAGAGCAAACCAAAACCCAGAACAATAGGGGTACCAGTATTGTGATCTGCAAATGTTGCCTTGTGAACCAAAGTCAGTGCTTTATGAAAATCATCCTGCTTGACATGAATATCATTGGGAAGATATTTTTGACCCCATTGCCATGATGCCCAGTTAGGCCAACTGTGCTTTGACTTTAGGGTCAAAGAAGAGGATTGCAAGGCTGCCTAAGATATAGAGTAAGTAGATAAATGCAAACTAATTAAGAAAAAAAAAACTTACAAAGATTGGCAATGCCAACATACCATCCAATAAAATCTTGTACAAGGGGTCAGGGAACAGGCTTTGCAGGAATCTGGTCCTCAGGGATAGCTGGCTGTCCAGAAAGACAAGGATGCTTGGAAGGGGGCAGCAACCTACTTGAAGACTCAGGTATCTCCTGGCCCTTACACCCTCCACCTTTGCCTTTGCCAGCATGACTATCCTGCTCATCACCATCAGATTCATCATCATTGGATCCAACTTCCACAAAGAGCTTCCTTTTTTTTGGAATCTGAGGTGCCTTCAACTCCACAGATAGCCCTAAGTCTTGCTTTTGGGCCTTGATAAACCTAAGGATGGGCAGCTTCATTTTTGCCAGTGTAGCCCAATGGAACCAGAGCCTGCTAATCATGATTTTGATCAACTTTGAGGGATGGTTTCTTGGTCCAGGTACTTGATTGGCAACCTGGTCAGCTCCAGCCAAGGGACCTGGACCTTGTCGCATCCAGTGATCTGCACTAGTTCGGATTAAAATAAGATAGTTAACCTAGGTAATGTATACTTACTATATGCTTTGACAAAAATCTCCCACATAATATCTTGTTGGGTCTTCAGGTAAACAGCATAGCATGTTGGGAGGATGGGATGGCCTGAGGCATCTACCAAGATCTCAGGGACCTCCTCATCTTCACCAGATGTCTCCCTCTCCTTCAGGGCCTTATCTGTAGATAGCATGTTATCAGAGTTAGATATATAGTTACTATAAGATAAGTAACCTGTACTCACCTTCAACTGTTAAGAAATCACCAAGGGGGTCAGCTCCCTGCTTGACCCAAGCCTTGTACTCATTGGATGAGATTGTGAAGTGCCGGTCTCATTTGCTGTTGCTATTTGTTTCAATGCTAGGGGAAATGTTGACTGAGAGCAAGATACAACAAAATTGAACCATCTACAATAGTGCTTTGATGCCACCACCAGCACCCTCATAACCCTGGAGGACCACACAGTGAACCCCCATTGTCTGGTGTAATGCTTCAATGAATTTGACTGTTCGATTTTGAAGGTTCTTCTTTCAGTAGCTACATAGGAAGTAAGTAACCTTAAATTAAAAATAGCCAAGGGAATTCACATCACCATTTTGTCTTTGTTGGAGGCCCCATCAGAATTCCACTTTGCTGCCACCTTCTCAGCTTCCTCCACTTGACTTTTGGGAAGTTCATTGAACCATTTCCAGATGGCAACAGTATGATTGTCAAAAGTCTTCTTATTTCCCTTGTCACAAGAACCATCAGCCTGAGCAACCTCTCTGGCAAAAAGTTGTTGGGCCACATGAAAGGTATCCCACTGGATCTAGTAATCTTTGGCATTCATTGGTCTTGCTGCAGCCTCATGCTCCTCAGGGGTCCATTCTGCTCTGGCATTTTCCTGCAATATCAATTTAGCTTCCTCATCCTTCTGGTCGTCATCTTCCAGGTAAGGGAGGAATTTCCTCCAGATCACTTATAATTTTTATTTCCAATCAGTCAGTAGTAGTCATGTACGTACTTAACCCAGTGAAATGAAGGACATACTAAATGGAGATATTCAGGTAGTTAAACTACTTGATCTTCATACAAACCAGACTTAGTAATTGCCACCTGGCAATCCTTGAGGATTTGCAAGCAGGCAGCTGGGTTCCCATGAGCCTCCATATACTACTGCACATACTCAGTAATGTTATGAATCAGTTCATTTTCACCTAGCTTGTGCACATGACCAAATCACCTGACACATCACATGACCAGATCATGTGATCGGTCTAGGCCCTTATCTCTTATCTACACATGTACTAAATCTCCATTGTCTTCTCTTCTTTTCACATAATCATGAGAGTCATATATTCATGTATAGGAATCCTTATCATAGATAGTATCTGACACAACTTGGTCTGTGCACAGCATGTAGTAGTATAAATATGAATAACACCCAACCAGACAAACCAGTTTTGTTCTTGTTGGGATTCCCCTAATAAGTGCTCCTCATCTGCTGTTGCATCCTATCGACTTGGAGAGTGGGTCCTAGATGGTATTGTCTTAGGGTTGCCTTCAAGTAAGGGTTTCAAAAAAAAGAACATATCAATCAGTGAACATGGCAGTGAAAATGTGAAGATAGTGGTTGGTGGTGAAGAGGTTAAAATTGCATGAGAACATTCAACCAGCCAAATCCAGTACCACATCTGTGACTCACCACTTGAGTACTCACACACAAAAGCAGAATTACACCCCCATTTATTCATACCATATGTAGATACATATGGTACTGTAACACTCAAAAATAAAAAGATTGGCACTAGATGAGTAGGTACACCATTGACAGTATCTAAGCAGCAACCTTCATCCACCCACTGGCAGTCCCACCTTGTTGCTTGCCAACACTCAAAAGAACCGAATTGGTGGGGCATACAACCTGGAATGCATAAGGCTCCTTGAATACCTTACTGGGTACCTTGCCACAGTCTTGATTCCTACATTCAAGTCAGTAACCATCCAGATGCTTAATGTGTGTGGATATCTAGGGGTCAAAAACCCCACATTGCATGCACTGCAATGGCAGCACTTGGCCCCATGGTTGATAGTCTTGGTGCGTCAATGAGTACTTTGCAGCATAGTTGTGGGCAAAATGAACGATGCCAGTGTGTCGTCCCTGTTACGAATCCATTCATTTTCACCTAGCTCTTGCACATGACTAGATCACATGACACATCACATGACCAGATCATGTGACCGGTCTAGGCCCTTATCTCTTATCATCACATGTACTTAATCTCCGTCGTCTTCTACTTCTATTCACATGATCGTGAGAGTCATGTAACCATGTATAGTAATCCTTATCATAGATAGTACCTGACACAGCTTGGTCTGTGCACAGTTTGTAGTAGTATATAATGCAATAACAGCCAATCGGACAAACCAGTTTTGTCCTTGTTGGGATTCCCCTAATGAGTGCTCCTCATCTTAAGTCGCGTCCTCCGGTATTGAAGAGTAGGTCCTAGACGTACTGTCTTAGGGTCGCCTTCAGTCCCAATGTTGAACAGTGTCTCAGTGAGTATTCAAGGGCTTCAGTAAACTTGAAACTGTGGATGACAACAGACTTGGTAAGTTTTGCCAACAGATCCACAGTATTCACTGCAGAAAAATGCTTAGCATTGAATGACAGAGCATCAGATACACCCAATCTATAATGATAGTTAGTTACTAGCCACGTATAGTTTGAAACAAGAAATGTACCTGGCCAAGCCTTGCCTCAGGTCAGCAAAGGCATTTGAGTTGTTGACAACAGAACCACATGCTGGTAAAAAAAACATGGAGCCAGCAAGTTGAGCCTTGAATGGCTCCAGAATAACCTCCACCCACTGTGAAATTGAAGTTAATACTGGGTAGAGATTGTCAAATGAGCCACTTACATTGCTGACTGTTGTTGCACAAACCTCATTGTTCTGATCTTGTCCAAGCCAGAGGTCACCAGTGTCAGGATCAGAGTGGGTGGTGACAAAGGCCACCACATGCTGATATCAACCAAGGCTTGCAATGAGCTTGGCCAAGTTGCAGTTCCACTTGTCACATGCTTGCTCATGCCCAACATTGAATGGAATGTCAACAACACACAATCAGTCATCCTGGTAGTACTCACCAAGGAGCTGATCCACCATGGTAAAATGGGCAATGCAGTTGATTGAGTAGAGGTGGAAATAGAGGAGGAGGAAGAGCACAGTGGCACTTGTGGCTGTTTCAAAAATTCCCTGCACCCTGAGAAAGTTGTTGAGGATGGGCACACTGTCAATTGTAAAGCCCTATAAGAAAACAAAAGATTAAGGGAGTATGGCACCACTGATAAATCACTTTGAACCACCATACCTGAGTTGATGGTGAGTTATTGAGTAAGAGTATCCAAATTAATCCTCACTGACCACTAGAGCATTGGAAAGCCAGTTGAAGAGAATAAACACAATGTTCTCTAAATTGCCTATAGGAATGGAGAACATGTTATTCTTGTATGCCTTGGACCGCTGGGATAGTTGCAATCATCAATGAACACCATCTATGTGAATGTGGCAAGGAAAACCATGAAGAGTATGCTAAGGAGGAAGGTTATGGTGATGTAGAGGAGGAGAGGCAAATGTTTCTTGAACTCAGCCTGATTTTTCTCATGGACAAGGAGATAGAGCGACAAGAGGTAAAGACAGACAATGATCCCATAGGTGATGGAGCTGACGATGATGCCTTGAAGCCGGCACCTCTTGGAGAAGAGGGTCTGGGCATCTTCATCTGGGACCCAGCTTGAGCTGGAGGTCATGTCAGTTGAGCAGCAGGGAAAGAAGATCGGGGAGCAAACAGGTGTTTGTCTGGTGGGTGCAAGTGTATTTGGTACATAATAAAATACCATTGGTTCAAATGAAAGCGATGTATATATGCTGGGTACGTGATCGCAGGGAACTGTAATGTGCTGATTTGCAGAGCACATTTGCAAAGACAGGGCCCATTCCATCGACACTGGTGTGATTTGAGACCAGAGCGAATGGTAAACTTCCAGACCACACTGTTCTATATCTTCCTCGCTGTGATCATTGTCAGAGGTGTCAAGATCAAAGTGTCAAAGTTGTCAACCCCACCTTGCTGGTTATTGAATGCACCTAGGATTAATAGGACACAAGGAGGCATTGACTTGGCAACGAGTGCACCGACACTGCTGGGTGAGAGAATTGTTCAGAGAGAGAACTGCCACCACGGCCTCTCTGACCACAAGCCCTACCAACGCAGAAGAGAGTGACCTTGTGTCTCGGTTAGGCATTTGCAGCAGATGCTGGCACATCAATGTCTTCAAATAGTTTGTTCTCTGGTGGCTCATTCTCATCATGAATGTACCTGGGCGAGGCCTCTAGTTTACGCTTATAATCCATGCACATCTCTTTCTTGCAATGAAGGGAACCCTTGAGTGTCTTGATTTGTCTCTTGGCATGGAAGAGTCTCCGCTGAAGTGCATCTATTTCCTTGTCAAGATGGTTAGAAGTGTAGAAATGACAAGAAGGGGATGGGTCAGGGGAAACATCAGCTGGATCCTTGAATGACGACTCTTGAGCATTTTGATCAGCCTTGCAGCATGGAAGAGTCTTTGTTGAAGTGCTTCTATTTCCATGTTGGAATGGTTAGAAGCATGGAAAGGATGTGAAAGGATAGGCTGTAGCACTCTCCTACCTAGTTTGCATCGACTCAGAGATCCTGGAGGTAACCATGACAGATCTTCTACTTGGGCTCGATATGCTGGATGGCCACCTCAAACCAAGATGGAGTTTGTGTTTGAGTTTGGTGGTAATACACTTGAATCTGTCACGGCATGCTGATACTATCTCATAGCTGTCAATATATGTACACAAGTTTGACACTCAAATACCAATATGCAATGCTCTAGCTATAAGTTACAGCGTAAAAGAAGTCCTTGTCAAATATTTGTTCAAAAAAAAAGATTGAGTAGAATGTATGCTATTTGTTGATGTCAAATGATTGTCTGCAATGGCATCGAAGTGAGGGACAACGTGAGCAAATGATCTAAGTTGGTCCAATGGAAATACCTCTCCATACAGAACTCCAGATGCACGGGTTGCCTTCTTCAGAACGTGCAGACCAGTAGAGGGTTCAACTATGCCCCAATTGGCAGGTTGTGAAATGATATCAAACCACTCTGCGTAAACGAGGCAGCGATTGGCCCATGGAATGATAGTGTGTCATAGAGGGGCTGGAGACATGATGAGGCAGACCTGCACGATTGAATGGCCTGTGCGAGGTATCCTAGTATCAGGTTGAAAGCTAAATTACATGTGAATTTACCTTCAAGGCTGCTGATTGGCCAGTCATGTGCATGAGCTTCATCCACTGCCAAGATCGTGGCATTGTACCGACCATACTTCCAGGTTTGATCAGGTGGGTGCACATTCACAGTAAATATCAAGCTGAGTTCAGCAGGGTTGTGATAGGAGCATTGCTGAAGGCATACTTTATACCAGACCCAAAGGTCTTGGAAAGGGAGCTGGACATCAGAAGGCGAGCATCTCTGCTGGCTGAAGGTGTGAAAATTCTCAGTGAATAGGCCCTTGCAGTTTAGGTAGTCACCCAAGGCAGCATGGAGATCAGGGAGATCAAATGCATCAAAAATTTCTTCAATGCTCTTGCATGTAAACACTGGCGTCTTGTTGAGATGAATGGCTACTGAGCCTGAGATGATTGTATGTGGTGGAAATGAAATGGATGATGCGGATGAAGGATCGGTGACTAGCTTCCTGGCAGTCTTGAAAAAGTCTGTGGGCTTTTGGTATGGAGACCACAGTTCTGCCACAACATCTCCAGTGCCTTCATAGTTGCTATCTTTATCAATGCTCGAATCTTCATTGCTGTCAGCGTTATCCAGGTCCATTGTCCACCCATGCACAGCATATATCTAAAAACAGCATGCTCTGACAACTCAGCCATTCCTAGCACAGCACATTATCAAACTAAGGATCCTTGGAAACACTGCTGCTTGAGATCTTCAGAGGGTGGCCAGCTATTACCAAATAAGGCAAAATCATCGCTCACATATACCAGTCAGTTTGACCTCTTGTTTTCTTGATCGCAGCCATCCCCCCCATTTCTCTACAAGATGCC
>JBBPKR010000133.1:0-16617 GCA_038089375.1 Pseudoaustroboletus valens | reverse complement strand
GAACTGGCAAGAGGATCATCTGTTGTTGGATGAGCATGAAACTGACTGTTTGTCAGCTTACAAATGACTTACTTGGATTCTATTCATGCCAAGCAACAATCTTCTCAGCTTGCCCCCAGAATCCCCCATCCTCCAGTGTGTAGCTCTTCCTAGCCCAATAATAGAAAATGACAACCCACTTACCCCCAATTCCAACATCACAAAGTGCTCGCTCAATCACCATGGCGAACTTCAATTTGGTTAGCCAAAGGATGATTACCTGTGCTGACTCTTCCTCCAAAAAGGCTTTTGTTATGGTCAAGGATACCCCCTCCCCTTTTTCACCTATTATCAATGAGGATGACTGGAATGCAGCACTCTCCCAAGACTGTTCCCCAGTGGAGTGGGATCAATACTTCTGTTTCTTGCCTTCTCCTGTGCTGGCTACTGCCTTCTAGGCAGTGTTACTTATTTATGACTCACTTCTTGTCACAGACACTGCCCTCCTCGGCTATGCTCTCTTGTGCATAGCCTCATAGTTCCTTTTATATCCCTGACTCGTTATGACTCGATAGTGCCAGGCCTATACTAGTTCAAGCTCCGCTTAAACTCATTATGATACCCTATTTAAACCTCTCTCTCTCATATTTGTATCTCTAACCTTGATCTACATAATACCACATAGTTTCAAGTCTGTTGGTTGATTCTTTCTACATCATCCTCCAGTCTAAGCTGGACCTTAGACTTCCTCAATGTCATTGCCATCCTCATTGTCGAGGGCTGCTCCTATCCCTAGGTAGGGAACCTCTGTCAGTGAGAGCTGAACCTCTCCAGGTCTACTTCTAGGACTTCGTCCTATGCCATCTGTGTCGAAGGGAGTCTTGGAGACTTTCTGCCACAGCCGCTAGTGTATCTAGCCATCACTCACACCAGTGAGAGAAGGGTACTGCTTGAAGCCGTAATCCCTTGGTACATCACTTAACACTACTGATCGTGTCACATGTTATGCATCACAGTTGATTGTAACAGCTGTTATGGCCTGAGCACAAGACCATTTCATTGTAAGGAGGTCAAAAGGAAAGAACAAGTGCATCAATCTGGGGAGCTTGGCAAAGCCAATGGGAGAACTCTTCCATGCAGATCAGGAGGCCTGAGGCAAGAGGTGCAAATGAGTTAGATGGTGAAAGACCTCAAAATTAGGTAATGGGAGTGCAGTGTGCTTTGAATAAGCTGCTAAGTTGATATACATATGTGTCAGGTTCATGAGGCCATTCAGAGGATGTAGGAGATGATTCATTCCAGGGTCATTTCAATAGCAGTAAGTGAATCACACCTCCAGTGAGGTGAGTGCCTGGCACTGATCCAGGATATCTGCAAGTGTGGACACCCTGATTGTCCTTCCTATATGCAGTTCTTTTACTTGGTACATGTGATACCCTGGGTCACCTTGTAACCACTGGAGAAATCCTAGGGCCTGTATTTCTCCATGCAACTCCACTCTGCGATACATGTATGGTGCAAGCCTGGCAGTACAACCAGAGTAAGCCAATATGAACACAATACCTTAACCAACAGGCTTACCAGTCATAGAAGTACTTTGTAACCAGGGCACACTTAACAATGCTTACATCATCTTTCAAATACATTAAAATTTTATGCTGGAGTTCAACAGGGTGAGCATTTTGGAGTGCAAGACACATGGGAGGGGCAAGACATATAGTAGCTACTGGTAAGTCTTTCACCACAATGCTGTGTACTTGTACTATTTGGTCTAGTGGTAATACTCACAGCAGTGTCATACACTGTGGTCAAAGTTTGGTCACAGAGAACTTTGATATCAATGGCATACCATCAATCAGAGTATTAACACATAGGTTATATTAAATTTCATCCTCATGTCACGTACTCATGACAATCATGCTCCTAGTAGCAGCACCAACATGGAGAATCTCAGCAGTATCATCTAAATCGGCCAGCATCTGGTCATATGGAGCAATGGACCACATATGCATTAGGCAGAGTGCATCAGTATGTAAGTCCTGATTAACTGTTTTTTTGGTTAGCCTATGTATCATACTAACATATCACATCCCTATGTGTTACAATTGCCCAGGAGAGTGCCCTTAACCTACTATTGTCATCATTGGACATCATTTCCTTTGTTCCTTTCCACTATTCCCTGACTCTTGATCGCCCTTGGTTACCTTCTCTTGTTCGATAGGAGTTGGTCAGTTTATCTCGCCTTATCTCTTATCTTCTTCCGAGGTCTCCCTCCCTAGCATGACTCATTCAACATGAGTCACTATCTCCTTATCTTCCTACCTCCTTATCCTCCTATCTCTCTATCCCGATATATCTTTCTCTTGTTCACTACTGTTACACAGCATGGTCTGTGCATGATAGGTAGATCCTTGAATACCAGTAACAGTACGATGGTGTTCTTTAGCTAGTTCTACACAATCAAGCGTTGTTCTAGTCCTCTGAGAGCTCCAGCTGTGTGTCTGGATATCGAGACCTCTTCCTTTTGTCTTTGAACTCCAAGGAGCGGACTCTTCGTGAGCAATTCCTCCTTGGTCTAAGACTCAAAATGCTGCTTCGTGTAACACTATGCCCACTTGCCTGGTAGTGCCACCAATATCGTGGATCCCACATATCATTTTGTAAATCAGAACTTCTAAACTCAGAAGGATCATGGCTCCAATTCAAAGCTTTCAGGGTGATTCTACTAATACCTTTTTTTTTTGACAGAGATTGGCTCTTTTCTTTTGCCCAGGTTTCCTCAGAGGGCCACCCATAGGGCTGATGGATCAATAAAGACAGCGATCTAATCTACCCTGGTGACACATGCCTGAGATGGCTCAGTTCTCCAGCAGGATAACACAAGGTCAGTCTTATCCATTTCTTTTATTCTACTGTTATATAATTGATCACACCTCATCAGTGCATTACTGTAGCGTGAGTCACTTTTGCACCACCTCCATCATCATTTAGCTATTAATTCAGATGCCTGATTCACCTTTCAATAAGGCTCGCATGCCCACCCTTGGCACAGTGCCCACTGACCCCCCAACAAACAGATTAGCCAGATTGCCTGCAAGTCATGTAGGTGACATGCTAGCATTGCAACTAGATATTGCAACCTTACACTCAGAACTCTGTGCCTTCAAAGCATTAAATACTGGAAAGGCAAAAAGTGACTCAGTGTAAGTCCACTGGTTGCCAAGTATCAATTTCCAACCAGCATGGCCTTTTATTCACAAGGTGGTTGACTGGCACAAGCATGGCTGAACTCTGAGATGCCTTGTAACCATGTTCAACAGTGTAGATGATTTGATAAGGGAGGCCCACCATTGATGTGCTATGAGTAGTACAACAGGCCCTGCTCATGACCAGTAAGTAAACCCTTACTCAGTATCACGCTCCCATCCAGATTCAATTTTCAAAGGCCTGCCATAGGGACTGCTGCTGTTGCTGAATGCCAGGAGTGAGTAATTACCAATTTATGTCCTCATACTAGCCCCAAATTCAAAGGCAGAATCAACTTTATTGATGCTATGAACAACTCAGGGAATGGATCTCTGAGTTCATTGAATGGCTCAGGTAGGACCCAGATATTGACCTGTACAAGAAGGTAATGCACAAGGTAGGCAAGTAAATACATCAGATGAAGCCAGGTAACACATATTATTGCAGCTTGCCTTAGGAGCTGAGGGGGCTTGAGCAGATGATACTAACAATTTGAAAAGTGCTATTGTAACCTGGCTTGATTATCCAGATCCTGCTACTCCTCAACTTCATCACAGGGCCAAGGCTGGCTGAGGATTCCGCAACTATGACACAGGCTGTCTCCTATGCCCAGTTGAGTATGACTGGGACAATACTGAGTAAGTGTCAGAGTCTATCACACATCTTTCTGATCTCACTTATCATCAGACCAGGGTTTGTAAAATGATTCAGCAGTGGCATAGTGACTTCCCTGTTGGAAATCAAGTGGTGTGCGGTACCATAGCCACCGTATTACATAATCATGGACTATTTCGAACCTTCGTAGTATACCTTTACTTTAGTGACTACTACTAGAGTATTCAACAGGTAGCTACCATTCTTTCAATATAGTGACTACTACTAGAGTATTCAACATTCTCTGTTACCACCCACTCTTGGCCTTGGTTTTCATTCCCTGATGGAGAGTATGATCCTGCCAACCTGAATGAAGGTCATTTTAGAGGCCCATTGCTAGTCAAGGTAAATGAATCTTCTATCATATGAGTGGTCTTGCATTGCTACATTAATCTTTACCCTACCAGGCATACAAGCTTGTATTCACAGGGCCATCCTCAGCTGACTCATCAACAGAGAATGACCCCCCTAAGACAGCTGGTAACAAGCATCAATGTATCAATGCAAGCACACATGCAAACAATGCACGTTTGGCTGGAATGCATCAAGTAATCCCATGATCCATTGCCTATGTAGCTGTCCAGGTACATGCTCTCACTTGAGCAAAAGCATGACTGATGTCCTTTTAGTTGCGCTTTGCACTCTCAAGCTGCAGCACCTGGAGACTGGAGAACGACTTGTTTAATCTCACTGCCTTCTACAATGTGATTGTGAAATGGTTCGAGATAATGAATCAAAACGACAAAGAATTTGTTGATGATCTCATATGGTGGTGGTCCAGAGAAGTGACTATGTATAACCTGCTCCTCTCTAGACACTTACTATGTTTTAAAAATTCCAGGCAGGTATTCGGTGCCCATGTGGGGCTCACTTATAGCCAGCCACCTATTGAGACAGACTCCATTGCTGCTTCATTTAAGAGAAAGCACACAGAGGCAGTGCTGCACCAGGGTTTCTTAATAGCACAGGCAAGTATTATCTTCTGTGTCTTGGTTGCAGTGCTGTTATGTGAAGCGGCGTTCTGAGTCTTAGACCAAGAAGGAATCGCTCACGAAGAGTCTGCTCCTTGGAGTTCAAAGATAAGAGAGAAGAGTCTCGATATCCAGACACACAGCTGGAGCTCTCGGAGGACTAGAACAACGCTTGATTGCGTAGAACTAGCTAAAGAACATGATAATACTGTTACTGGTATTTAAGAGTCGATCTATCGTGCACAGACCATGCTGTGTAACAGTAGCAAACGAGAGAAAGACATAAAGAGATAAGAAGATAAGGAGATAAGATGATAAGAAGATAAAGAGATAAGTGACTCATGTTGAATGAGTCATGTGAGTCTTATCTAGCGAGAGAAGGCAACCAGGGACGATCAAGTGTCAAGGAATAGTAAGAAGAAACAAAAGAAATGATGTCCAATGATGACAACGGCAGGTTAAGGGCACTCTCCAGGGCAACTGTAACATTACCTCCATCATAGGCTGGAGACTCTGTGTCCAGCAACAACTTATAATGCACCTCACCTGGAACTCCCCCCAACAGCTTCGAGATCCACCTCGCCTTCCGCCACATCGAGTGGTTCTCTAACCTGGTAGCAGTCCTCTGAGTAGTGACCCAGTCGTCCGCAGTATCGACATCTGTGTGAACAGGCGCACTCCACCACTGTAACTCCAGCCCTTCCGCAATGTTCGCAGCGATGATGGGGGCAGTGCTTGCAAAGGTTATGGTCCTTTCCACAGAAAGAACAAGAGTCGTCATGGTCCTCAGCAGACACATACGGAGGTGGAGGAGTACTGCTCTCCTCGGCTGGCGGAGCAGGAGCAGGGACTGGGAGAGCGACAGGGTCGAAGCGAGAGCTTGAAGGGAGGACTGGATAAGGGGAGCTGGGGGTCTGAACAGAGAGGGAGGAATGACGGCGGGTGACAGCGGGGCTGCTGGGTTGTGAGCGACAACGACAAGTTGGGAAGAAGGAGCTAGACAAAGATGATGAAGGAGGGACTGGGTGTGAAGGATGATGCGTCCTAGAGTGGGTGATTGCAGAGGCGAGAGAGATGGGTGGAGTGATGCATCTCGAGGGGTGAGGAAGGTGTGGTGAGAGTCTAGCCAGGTTACTCCTCTGGATTCAAGCTCGTTGCTCCTGAAAGGAGTAGGGGCTGCCTCGAAACCAACTCTGAAAAGCCATGGCCTCTTCCGCGTAGTCATCCTGTCCCTGTCGAGTGAGAGAGCGCCACCAGCCACTGAAGGTGGAGAACAGGTCCCTAGGGTGGATGGAGGATATGGTGTTGTTGAGCTGGGCTTCCATGAGGGTGGCAAGGATTCGTCGAAGAAGGGTGAAGAAGCAAACCTGCATTGCTCCGAAGAGAGTGGGGTCCAACGTGAGGTCGGAGACAGGGATTTGGGAGAAAAATAATCGGAGACAAACAAAGGAAAAGTAGATAAGAAGGAGATTACAAGCAGCGGGGTCTCTATTCAAACCGATTCTTTTAGTGATGGTATGTACAATAGAAGGGGACTCAAGGGCAGCGGAGAGTATTTCATCCTGAATTTCATTGGGAAGAAGGGACAGGACAATGGGGGCATTGGGGTGAGTGTGACCCATAGAGAGGTCGTAGTCGGAGTTGGTGTCGAAGACCCGGGTCATGCCAGGGTTGGTCATGTCGATGGACCCAGATGGGTTGTCCTCATGGACAGAGGAGGAGGAGGGGTGAGAGGTGGCAGCAGAGCGAGAGGCAGAGGAGAGGAAGTTGTAGGCCATGGTGGTGGGAGTTCAGGTGGAGAAGGCGGAGGGATGACTGGCCTTATAAGTGAGGAGGAGTTCGTCGGAGTGGGAAAGGTTAGACTCGGGTTCCCAGGTATTTTCCGATGAAGGCCAGCCTTTCCAGGACACCAGGTATTGCCTCTTGCCTCGAGGTCTGCGGTGTGAGAGAATTTGCTCTACTTCGTACTCTTCTTCGCCCTCTATCTCCTCAGGGGGTGGAGATAGGAAATTCGGTCCATGTTCCGCTGTTTCCCTATAGGTGGATAAAAGTAAGGCATGAAACACGTCATGAATGCGCCATGTGGGAGGGAGTTGGAGGTGATACACCACCAGGGATATTACTTGGGTTATCTCGAAGGGTCCTTCCCTTCGAGGAGCTAGTTTCTTGGACGGATATCGGAGATGAAGGTTCCGGTTCTCAAGCCAGACCTTATCTCCGTCCTTCCATGGGGAGAAGCGAGATAAGGATCGTTCCTTCATGATCTGTTGGGATCTTTCATGAGCCGCCAGATCTTCTTTCCTTCCTTCCTCGATAAGAGATAAGCGGTTCTCCAAAGTTGGCAGGAAGGTTTTTCCGATTGGTGGATAAGCCCTGGGTTTGTATCCCATCATCAGGAAGAAAGGGGATTGGTTGATTGACGAGTGGGTGGAGGAGTTGTGGACAAATTCTGCCAGGGGGAGCAAGGAGGCCCAGGAGTTGGGTTTTCCAGAGCAGAAAATGCACAAATATGTTTCTAGCTCCTGGTTTACCCGTTCGGTTTCACCATCGGTCTGGGGATGGTAGGTGGTGGAGAGGGCAATATCGTATCCGAGGAGGCGAGCCAGTTCTCTGGCGAATGCTGATGCAAACTGGGGTCCTCTGTCAGAGATACACTTGTCATGGAGGCCAAATCTGGGGAAAATCATTTCAAAAAAGAGAGAGGCTACTCCTTCTGCAGTGATAGAGTCAGTGCAAGGTAGAAAAAGTGCCCCCTTTGTAAGCCCATGGTCGACCACGACCAGAACAGCAGTGAAGCCCGCGGAAACCGGCAGGGAGGTAATGAGATCCAGCAAGATCTGCTGGAAGGGGCAAGTCAAGGAAGATTGGATCGGAAGGATGGGAGGTCGAGACGGGTGGGTATTGACCTTGTTGGCCTGGCAAGTGGCACAACCAAGAACGAAATGGCGAACCAGGAAGGAGAGGCCAGGCTATCAGTAATCCAAAGCTACCAGATTCTGGGTACACAGGTCGCCAGGGTGTCCAGCAGCGGGGAAGTCATGGCAGAGACAGATGATGTCCAAGCGAAGCGGTTCCGGAACGTAGAGGCGACCCTTGTAATACAAGAGGCCTTGTTCTGTTGACCAGTCCAATGCCGAAGCTCTGGGGAGGAGAGAGGACCCTTCTGCCAGGCAAGAGAGGGCCGAAGATGCGAGAGAATCAGAGGAAGTGAGGTCAGCGATCTTTGCTGTGATGGCAGTGTCCAGAGACCGGACAAAGAGGTGATCAGGAAGTAGGGTGACATTTGCATTGTCAGAGGCAGTATCGATGTCATACCTGCGGAAGAGGGCATCAGCTGGTGCCATCTGAGTGCCAGGGAGATGGTGGAAGATGAGGTCGAAGTCCATCAGGAAGAACTGCCATCAAGCATGTCGTCTGAAGAGCTTCTGGGATTGGTGGAAGTAGGTTAAATTCTTGTGGTCGGTGAGCATGGTGACTGGAAGACCGATTCCCTGAAGATAATGTCACCATTTCTCCAAGGCATGAATGACTGCTAGGAGTTCTTGGTTATAAACATCGTAGTTTTGTTCAGCAGGGGAAAAGGTCTTTGACAAGTAGGTGCAGGGTTGAAGATCTCCATTGCCATTCCGTTGCATAAGCACCGCTCCAGAAGCGATGAGAGAGGCGTCCGTCATGACGAAGAATGGCTTTTCAACATCAGGCATGCAAAGTAGCGGTTTGAAGAGGAAGGAATGTTTCAACCAGTCAAAGGACCTTTGACATTCATCAGACCATAGCCAGGGGACTTCTTTCTTGGTGAGGTTGATCAGAGGTTGGGTGACTGCCGAGAAATTAGCAATAAATTTTCGGTAGAAATTGCAGAAACCAATGAAAGATCGAACTCCCTTCAGAGATTTGGGAGGTTCCCAGTCCTGAATAGCGGAGAGTTTGGCAGGGTCCATATGTAGTGACCAGTCCAAGGAATTCCACTTCGCTGGAGGCAAAGATGCATTTCTCAAGTTTGAAATGAAGATCATGTTCTTGAGTGTGCTGTAGTACCTTCTGTACTCTTTCCCAGTGGAGGTTGAGGTTATTGCCAGAGTGAATCATAAAATCATCCATGTAGATGATTAACCATCCTTCAGCAAGGAAATCGCTGAAGATGTCGTTCATCATTGCCTGGAAGGTAGGAGGAGCATTGCAGAAGCTGAAGAACATGACATTGGGTTCAAAAAGGTCGAAGGGGGTGATGAAGGCAGCTTTCCATCGATCTTCTGGTTTGATCAGGACATTGTTGTATCCCCAACGAATGTCTAACTTGGTGAAAAGAGTAGCCCCTTTCAGTTTGTCGACAAGATCAGAGATGCAAGGAAGAGGATAAGTGTTTTTTACCGTGACCGAGTTGAGGTACCTGTAATCCTGACAGGGCCAAAGGGTCCCATCTTTCTTTGGTATGAAGAAGAAGGGAGAGGCCTGTGGGGACTTAGAAGGGGAGATCTTTCCCGAAGTTAGGTGTTCGTCAATAAATTCCTTGCATGCTAGGAGTTCCTTCAGGTTGAGGGAGTATGCCTTGGCTACTTTGGGGATGAAATCCTTCTTTAGTTCAATGGCGTGGTCCCAGGGTCGTGATGGGGGTAAGGATGAACCAGTGGGTTTTTCGAAGACATCCTTATACTCTTTGAGTTCTGTGGGGAGAGTGACCTTTTCCTTTGGTTGTTCCATGGCTATTTCAGTGGCAATGGTTGTCTTTCGTATGTCCAGATATTGGGAAAGGTAGGGAGTGTTGGGAGACAGTGATTCTGGGATAGAGACTACCCCGGTTTTCCAATTGATAAGGGGATTGGCCTTTCGAAGCCAGGGAAGACCTAGTATTACCTTTTCTTTTCCACATCTCAGGATGTAGAACTCTTTCTTTTCTTTGGTGTTTCCTATTTGAAGATTGAGGATGGTTTTGTAACGGATAATGCCTCCTTTATTGGGCGTTCCATCAACATTGGAAGCGATGACTGGGATGGTCATCTGGGTGAGGGGGAGGTTGAGCTGTAGGGCAAGATCCCTATCTACAAAGTTACCAGTGGCCCCACTGTCCACTAGTGCAATTTCATCGACGATTTGCTGTCCCTCTGTGGTGCAAAGAGTGATGGGAAGTTTCATAGATCTTTCCTTGCTACCGGTATTGTACACAGAGATGATAGTTACTTTAGGAAGGGGAGACATCGAGGCTTCCTTCCTTTTCAAAAATCCTCCTTAATTTCATCTACCTTGGCGGAGGAGATGACTTCTGTTTTGTCATCATCGTAGACTGTTTGTAAGACTTGGAGGATCTCTTCCTTAGAGACCTTCTTGGCTGCCAGGGAGTCTACATATTTCTCTAGGTCGGATCGAGGGGGAGCAGGGTTAGTGGAGGCTACTTTGGCTGCTACGGGCCGAGAAGGGTTTCGAGGAGGAAGAGGGGGTCTAGAGGGGAAAGGGGGTTGTCTGGGGTTCGAGGGGGATGAGTTGCCACGGTGGTTGAACGCTCTGCAACCTTCTTGATGGCAAACGAAGCAGAGCCCCTTCCTCATATGGTCGGCTCGTTGGAGAGGGGAGAGTCGAACCGAGTCGACATCCATTGCCATGGGGTCTCTTGTTTGGAACGATCTAAATCCTAGGCCTTTTTGTAGGTTAGTGATTCGTTCCTTCTGCACATTGAAATCTTCTGCCTTCTTAATCCATTCGTTGAAGGTGGTGGGTACGATAGACATAGAGAGGATCATCTCAGCGATCCTGGGGTGAACTCCCTTCATAAAAAGGAGTATAAGTGTTTCATTATCATCTAGTCCTGCCCTGGCAGCTAGGAGTCAGAATTGATTGATAAAGTCCTGGAAACCGGTGTCTCTGTTCCGGTTCTGTGTTAACTGTTCTAATTCTCTCCTGGCAGACTCCTTCAGGTCATAGGGAAAGAACGTCTTGGTGAAATCTTCTTCGAACTTAGTGAAAGTTCGTTCAGCAGGCGTAGTAGTCGCATCTGATACCTTTCAGTACCAGGTTTCGGCGAAGGGAGCAGCCTTATCCTTCAACTTGTTGAGGCAAGTAAGGAGCTGGGCGTCGTCATTGTAAAGGGTGCTGTTCATGGTGAAGTAGGCCTTCATGGCCAAGATCCATCACATTGCATTTGCGAAATCTCTGGTGAAATCATCAGGGAGACCAGCCTTTAGTTCTGTAGCTTGACCACTCATTGTAGTAGCTTGTCCGCTTACAGCAGTGGGGGTAGAGGTGTGAGTGGAGGGGAAAGGGGAAGAAGTCGATGGGTTGGAAGGAGGGGGAACCGTGGTCCTTATCTTTCTGGAGATAGCTGGGCCTGTTCCTGTGAGGAGGGACTGGGCGGAGGAGGAGGTGATAAAGGGAGTTCTGGAGGAGGAAGAGGACTGCTGCGGCTGTTGGGGTTCTTCGTCGTTGTCATCGCCAGGGACACGAAACCCTCTGGGCAAATGGTGCGAAATGGTGGCGGTCTGCTAAGCAGCAGAGGCAAGGGGAAGAGCTAGTTCTTTTGTTACGCGAAGTGGCATTCTGAGTCTTAGACCAAGGAGGAATCGCTCATGAAGAGTCCGCTCCTTGGAGTTCAAAGATAAGGGAGAAGGGTCTCGATATCCAGACACACAGCTGGAGCTCTCGGAGGACTAGAACAACGCTTGATTGTGTAGAACTAGCTAAAGAACATGATAATACTGTTACTGGTATTTAAGGGTCGATCTATCGTGCACAGACCATGCTGTGTAACAGTAGCAAACGAGAGAAAGACATGAAGAGATAAGAAGATAAGGAGATAAGACGATAAAAAGATAAAGAGATAAGTGACTCATGTTGAATGAGTCATGTGAGTCTTATCTAGTGAGAGAAGGCAACCAGGGACGATCAAGTGTCAGGGAATAGTAAGAAGAAACAAAAGAAATGATGTCCAATGACAACAATGGCAGGTTAAGGGCGCTCTCCAGGGCAACTGTAACAAGTGCTATGTATTTATGCTAGGCCACAGGAAGCATCTGGCATTCCTGTCATATCCCAGAATTTCAATAAGTACAACTCTGTCCTCCAATGCACCTCTGGTTATCATTCTCACCAACTCTGCTGTGTTTTCACCAATTAACATACCTCTGTGACTCTGGACCTATGTGTTCTATATGATTACTCTCTCCATTTTCTGTATGTACACTCTTGATCACACTTGTATTAGACTCGCTTCAGTTCATCCCCCAAACCTGTGCTTTGCTTAGGAGCACAGCTTTGGTTCTTGTCACATCTGGTTCCATTCCCCTTATCAATACTTTACTAAAGCTATGCACTCCGTTAGTAAAATGCCTCCAGCTCCTCCATTTATAAACCCTCTGTAACAGTTGAGCAGCCCTCAGTTTGAATATCAACTTAGCTACCAACTCCTGGCCCCTGCCCATTTCCCTTGAGTCTTGAAGACTCTCTTCTACCTTGTACTAGTCGTAGTATCATTGTTGTTTACAACAGCAAGCTCAATGTCTCTGACTCTCTGACCTCCAACCTCTGAAGTTCTGGGGCAAGAACTCCTGCAAGGGTGCACCACATAAGGTGAAGCCACAGCCCCATGTAATTTAGCAGCTTTGTCCCTTGGAGTTGTTACCGGAGTTCATGAACTTAACAATTCCTCAGAAATAATAAATACTCCTTGCCCAATAGATGTACCATTATAAAGAATTTATGAGGTCCCATGCCATTCCCAACAACCAGCAGCATGGCATAGACTAACAATTGACAGTCTGGTTTTACTGCTGAAAAATACCACTGAGGTCTCTGCAAGTGCCCAATAAGACTCAGAGCAATGGACACTGCAAGTAAACTATATTCTTACAAAGTTTGATTCTTCTCAGTATGTTGGTACTGCTCTTCAACATTTGACAGTAGGATACTTGTGACACATGATGCATATCAATATAAATGATTTATAATGCTTATGATTATTATTCATTTGATAAGGGTTTATAAGGGGTTTATCAGAAATCTGGGAAAGTGGTGATGCAGTAGTCATGAGATTATAGCGGTTTTCAAAAGTTTGTGGAATTTGACCAAACCATTTGGGCCATCACATGTTGTTACATGTTCAAGACCCTGAATGTACCAAGATAGAACCACCCCCAACATAAACAGGAGGCTTATGATAAGCAGTACTAATGTTTTTTTTTTTGCACCACCATGGTGCCATCTCCAATGCCAGAACCTGAGAAGAACTCAGAAATTGAACAGGTATTTTCCATGTTGCTGATCATCTATTCAAAGGTCAAGAAAATCCTTCGAGATAAGGCTACCTCAAAGGAGGAGAAGACGATGAAAACCAAGGAGCTCTCATTCAACATCATGTTCTCAAGCTATACTGATTTTCTGCAGAGCATGCTCGAAAAGCATGGCCAGGATGACTATGAGGTCACTGCCAAGAAGCACTACCCCTTCAGATACACTTTACCAAAGGTAAAAGGGTATACTTTTATTTCTTCATTCATGATTCATACTCACCATGAATGTAGACAACACATTGCAGATGCGATCAACGTCAATAACCTTACCGACTACATGGAAATGGTGGCCAAGATCAGTGAAACCAAGCCATCTGTTGTCAAAATCCTCATTGACATGTGCGACATCCAGAAACTGAAGGCGACCCTAAGACTGAAAGTCTAGGACCTACTCTTCAATACCGGAGGATGCAACAAAGGGGAGGAGCGCTCATTAGGGAAATTCCAACAAGGACAAAACTGGTTTGTCTGGTTGGATGGCATTCATATTTATACTACTACATGCTGTGTCAGGTACTATCTACGATAAGGGTTACTATGTATGGGTATACAGTTTTCATGATCGTGTGAAAAGGAAGAGAAGTCAATGGAGATTACATACACATGTAGATAAAAGATAAGGGCCTAGACCAGTCATATGACTGATCATGTGATGTGTCAGGTGACTTGGTCACGTGCACAAGCTAGGTGAAAATGAATGGATTCATAACACTACCCCCTCACCAGAGATGGAGATTCCAGATCTACCCATGTTATATCGATCCCGAGGTGAATTTTTCATAAGGGCAGAAGGGACTGGCAAATCCGTCCAGGGACAGATCCCGGATCCGCCACAGAGCTGCCGGGTGTTGACGGTGAAATGACTGAACTGCCTCTGGAGCATTCCGAAGCCCAGAGGCCAGCTCCCAAGTGTGATCCTCAGAGCCATATCCCTTCCAATGTACTAAATACTGAAAACCCTGCCCCACAGGTTGCGAATCTACTATATAATCAACTTCAAACTCCTCAGAGCCCTCTTCATTGACAATGATTGGTCCAGGATAATCAATCAGCTGCTCTTCCAGTGTGGGAAAATATGGTTTCACACAGGAGACATTAACTGTCTCATGAATTCTCATCCATTTTGGCAAATGCAAGGATACCATGTTACTCCCAACCATGTCCCACATGGTATAAGGGCCTATCCAGCGTTCCGTAAGTTTCAGGGAGGAATGATTCCCTATTGCAAGGTTCTCTGTTGACAACCACACTGTTAAGTTCGTGAACTCTGATAGCAACTCCAGGGGACAGAGCTGCTAAATCACACAGGGCTGCGGCTTCACCTTATGTGGTGCACCCTTGCAGGAGTTCTTGCCCTGGAACTTCAGAGGTTAGAGATCAGAGGGTCAGAGACGTTGAGCTTGCTATTGCAAACAACAACAATACTGTGACTAGTATGAGATAGAAGAGAGTCTTCAAGACTCAAGGGAAATGGGCAGGGGCCAGGAGTTGGTAACTTAGTTGATATTCGAACTGAGGGCTGCTCGACTGTTACATAGGGTTTATATATGGAGGAGCCAGAGGTGTATTACTAACGGAGTGCATAGCTTTAGTAAAGTATTGGTAAGGGAAATGGAACCAGAGGTGACAAGAACCAAAGCTGTGCTCCTAAGCAAAGCACAGGTTTGGGGGATGAACTGAAGCGAGTCTAATACAAACGTGGTCAAGAGTGTATGTACAGAGAATGGAGAGAGTAATCATATAGAACACATAGGTCCAGAGTCACAGAGGTGTGTCAATTGGTGAAAACACAGCAGAGTTGGTGAGAATGATGACCAGAGGTGCATTGGAGAATGGAGTTGTACTTATTGAAATTCTGAGATATGACACACACTTTATCCCCAACCTGATATGCTGGGGCCACTATTCAACTTCAATCAGCCTGCTGCTTCATCCGATCACACATTTTTAATAAAACATCCCATGCCATCATAAGGGCCTTCTTCATTCGTCCTGCAAAGTCCTTGGCAGCTGGTGCCCAAGAAACCACAGGTTCAATCCCCATTCGAGGAGTAAAGGCTTTGGTAAGAGAGAACAGTGTGGCCTTTGTAGTGGTCGACTGAGTATTGTTAAATGTAAACTGGGCGAGGGCTAGCCATTCAACCCATTGATCCTGTTTTTTGGCTACAAACATTCATAGATATTGCTGCAATTCTCTATTTACCCTCTCTGTTTGCCCATCAGTCTGGGGGTGGTATGCTGTAGACATTTGTCGCTCAATTTGCAGCATATCATACAAAGCCCCCATAACTTGTGAGGCGAACTGGGGTCCACAGTCAGAAATGAGTGTGGAGGGAAGACCATGATGCTTCCAAACATAATCATGGTAAAGCGCTGCAGTACCGAGAGTGATTATCATCTTAGTAGTGGGAATGAATGCCGCTTCCTTGGAGAAGTGATCCACAATAACTAAGATGACATCAAAGCTGTTTACCATGGGGAGGCCTGTAATGAAATTGGCTGAAATATCTTCCCAGGGTCTGTTTGGTACTTCTAATGGCGCTAAGAGTCCTGCCAGGGCATGATTGGTGGGCTTCATTCTGGCACACCTTTCACATCACCAGCAGTATTCCTCGATGTTCTGTCAATGGCCCAGCCATTTATAATATCAGGTGAGAAGTTCCATGGTTTTCTCTACCCCCTTGTGTCCGGCTAGCGGATGATTGTGGTAACAAGTGATAACCTCCTGTCTGAGGTCTGGTGGTACCCATATCTTATTGTCGTACATCCAGGTACCTAGTTTATCCACACTTCCATCAGGGTTTCATATGGTGGTGTGTGCTTTCATTATTTGCTCAAATAGATTTTTCTCTGTTCCTACTTGTGCGATGATTTTCTTGGAAGGAATAAAAGTGATGTTATGATTATCCATTTCAATCCCTTCAGCATGATCTGTCCATCTACAAAGCACATCAGCTTTTCCCATTGCTGTGCTGGGTTTATTAATTAATCAGTAGTTGAAGCGAGATAGATATTGAGCCCATCAGGCCTGTCGATGGCTCATATTTTGTGATGTCATGAAATACTGGAGATTCTTGTGATCAGTCCAGATTTCAAAAGGAAAGTGTGCACCTTCTAAGTGGTGACGCCATTGTTCTAATGCGGAAATAATGGCCAGCATTTCTTTGTCAGCCATGGGATAATTCCATTCTTCCAGCGACATTGTGTGTGACATATAGGCCATGGGATGCCATTTATCCTCCTTTTGGGTGGATTGTTACGAATCTGTTCATTTTCACCTAGCTTCTGCACGTGACAGGATCACATGACGCATCACATGACCAGATCATGTGACCAGTCTAGGCCCTTATCTCTTATCTACACATTGTACTAATCTCCGTCGTCTTCTACTTCTTTCCACACGATCGTGAGAACACTCTAACTCTATATAGTACTCCTTATCGTAGATAGTACCTGACACAGCTTGGTCTGTGCACAACATGTAGTAGTAT